>JACXGK010014266.1:0-11785 GCA_016801125.1 Novumbra hubbsi
GAGGTCCCTGTCTAGGCATGATAGAGGTCCCTGTCTAGGCATGATAGAGGTCCCTGTCTCGGCATGATAGAGGTCCCTGTCTAGGCATGATAGAGGTCCCTGTCTCGGCATGATAGAGGTCCCTGTCTCGGCATGATAGAGGTCCCTGTCTAGGCATGATAGAGGTCCCTGTCTAGGCATGATAGAGGTCCCTGTCTCGGCATGAGATTCTGCTATTAGAATGCTCAAGTGTACTGACCAAGTAAATAGTCTCGACATTTCACAAGATGCGGGAGATCGTTAATTCTCAATCTAGACGCTCCCTTTAGACCCCCCTTTTTCACCCACACCCCCGCCCCCGTTAGCACCCTCCCTCCCTGCCCCACTGCCTCTAAATTCGGGCAAACTACCAACACATCTAGCTTTTGCAATTGTTTTATGACTCACATGGCGACGCGTTAAACAACCTCTACACGGGTCTGGGGTGCCCGGACTCTCCAGACTAGTTGCCGGTTCCTAGGCTTCTCTCTCCAGTTGACACCCGGTTACCCACCGTCTTACGTTTCTCCTCGTGTCACTCCTGCCCGCTGTGTCTCCTCCGTGGGTGTTCAACACGGCAGCTGGTTTCCATCACGGCCCTGCCGGGGGGTCAGTGGGGCCGTGGCGGAGTGACACAGCCGTTATATGGGTCACGGTTTCTCCAGTAACACCCGAACCCAAGTAACCACGCGGCAAGGTACACCCCCACACCAGCATTTTGTACGCGGAGCCCGTTTGATTTAAGGCAGCGGAGGGTATTTCGCTTAGTTTCTCTGACCTGTACCAAGTATGATCTGCCATTGTGGTAAAATGGATGGTTAAAAGAATTGCAACAACAACAACAGGTCCTCTATATTTAGCCGGGGTGAGGAACTGTGTGTCTAACTGTCCCAACCAGGCAGAGGGAAAACTAAAAGTTTGGTTTCTTACCACAGACTGCTGTTCCCCATGTAATCCAAAGACAGTTGCTGGGCAGACGATCCCTGAGAGGAAGATGGATAAAAGGCACGGCAGAGTTTTAGTAGCAGCCATGTCTGTGTGCACGATCCGACGGAGAGTTCTCTCCCTTTCTCCCTCTGTTTCCCTCTGTCCCGTTTTCTGGTGAAGTCACTCTGGGACACAGGCGGCTGTCTGTCTCCCACTGCTCTGTTATGTCCGTCGGTTTTACTTTTCCACTGGCCCAGATGCAGTGTCTGCATCAGCCCAGCCCAGCGCAGCTCCAAGTCCTCTAAAACAAACTGTGTGTATTTCCTCTCCCTTTCCCCCCTCCTTTCCTCTCAACTCTCTCGACATCCGTGCCTCCCCCAGCGACCTGCCCTCTCCTCGGATCACACGCAGATGGGCAGGCTGTAGAAAGGGAGGGGGTGAGAGACAGGGAGACAAAACGAGCGTGTACCAGACCCGCTCTGACTGGCCGTCACGTGGAGTGTTGTCTGGCCACGGTCGTCTCCATTTGCCGGGTCACTCTACGGCATCCTTTCACCTTGGGTGGGGGTGGGGGGTTGGGGCGTTGGTGTGGAAGGGGGGCGAACGGCAGAAATAACCCTCGTTCCACCCTCGGTATGGCTCTTCCGGGCTGAGAGCAGCCGGGATAAGCCTCAGCACTACGGGGCTGAAATGAAAGACTGCCGACTCCACCCCACCGCCTCACCTTTCCCCTCCACCTGCGCCACTCTGCCTTTTGTGTTTACCCAGGGCAGACCGCCAAAGGAGGCGATACATTCGGGAAAACTGTGTTAGGGTCAGAATGCGTCTTGACTTACCGAGTGCTACTTTTAGCCACAAAGCAACCATTGTCAAAGTCCAAATTCGGGGAGGTTGCTGAGTAATCAAGACAATATGTACGTAACTGTGCTGTCTGTGTCAACGGATGTGTTTGTACCGAGACGTTCATATAAGGTCTGAAGACCTGTCTGGCTTCAGTTTGCGACGTGTGCCTTGATTTCTTCTCCCTCTGTATTACATATAAAAACACAGTGGGGGGTTTTAAGCTGTTCCCAATGGGTGCTCAGGACCATGAGGAAGTCACGTGTGTTGGACGACCAATAAACAGGTTGTCACATTCCACCAATGCATGTTGGGATGTTCCGTTAAACACTTCCTCTTTTGAACAGAGAAAGAAGAAGGCAACAACATGGCAGCTCACCATGTACTCTTCAGTGGAGCGCAGAAGAGGAACACACACACACAAACACCCCAAACACACACACACACACACCCCAAACACACACACACACAAAAGGCAGAGAGATAGTAATGTATTGCACAACACACAAATCGAATCAAACCCCTAAACGAAAACATAATTCCCGAAAGTTGCAAGCTCTCAGCGGGTCTTGTTTAAACCCAGTAAGCGTGGCATAAACAAACTGCTCCGGCTGCACGTTGAAGAGGCTGACCAAGAGTTCCCAACCCCATGTGTTCCCTTGGCATCCTCAGAAGAGGGTCTGTCCAAACACAGAAGGGGGGGGGGGGGGTCTCTCCCAGGGCACGGCCCTTAAGGAATGATCTGTGGGCTTTGCAGAGGTGTGTATTTCCCTACTGTGGGTGAAGCCGTGTGAGGTGGTTTACGACGCCACACTGGAACCACTGAACCCAGAAGTGACATCAAGGCCATCAATCTGAGGCCCAGACTGAGGCCCCTCACATCTATTAGCCTACTAAATAAAACAACAGACATTAAACTGCTGCCCTCGGAGCAACCGACAACTTCAAGAGAACCAAGTCATTGCGTCACCTAAGCTGCTCAGTCATATATATATATACTGTGCGTTCAGTGATGTTGTTCTTCTGGAATGTTAATTTACTAGTTAAATAATAAGGTACTTAGCTTTAGGCTACTTTTCCCCCTAATGTTTATCTTTGTAGGCCTTTTCTGAGCAGTGAGCTCGCTTTGTTTTTGTTTCGGTGAAGGCAGATGCGTAATCTCCACAGCTCACAGCGTGTAATCTCTCATTCCACTAACATTCACCTAACCTCCCGTTATAGCCGGGCTGAGATGGTCACTCCCCGTAGGGAGCCTCAACCCCTCCACCACGAGAGCGGGTCATTACAGCAGAGCGTTTGTTATCATAGACCTCAGCGTTTTCCCTGGACGCCAGGGCTTGTGGCTGAGAGGGAAAGACGATCTCCTGGGCTCAGTCGCACAGCTGTAGGAGGAGATGTGGTGGAGGGGGGGGGGTTGACCTCGCAGGGCCCAGTTGGTCACTGCCATCTCCCTCTATGCCCCCCCACCCACCCACACACACACACACACACACACTCTTTGACCCTACTAACCCTAACCCTGACATGGTGGAATGAGGTATGCATTTCACAGGGGAAATGAGTAAAGGTTTGATTTAACACCCCAACTAGTTTGAGCTAATCTTAATTTGTGTGTAGTAGACCAATTTATGTGCCCGCGTGGGTTTATGGGACACAACATGATGTTGAACATCGTTTACATAAAACAACGAACAGCTTACACGAAACGGAGTCATTCATAAATGTAATGGATAATTAGGTACTTGCAAAAGATAACAGTTCACATAAAACATCTGGCTCCTCCCACAGGCTCTTCAAAACCAAAGAGCTTGGGTCTGTGTTCATCCTATAACTAAACATTTCAAAGGGAGCACCAACAATTGAAATACATATATTGAGTGAAAACTCAAATATGTGTAATCTCAGCTCCCTGAATGACACATTTTGGGATATGAGTCCTGACTGCATTCACACCCGAAGTTTCCCTATTAGATGACATTTCGGTTTGACCTTATTGGGATGTACAGTCACGCCCCAAGATGGCCAGACAGAACACTGAATGGGGCATCTTACGGCAGCTTACAAAAGGGAAAGTGTCTTGCAAACTGACCAGGATTCCTCACTGGCAATGTGAAATACACAGGATACCTGCTCACCCTCTCTTTTCCAAGCAAACTTCACTCTAGGGTGCTAGACTGGGTACTACCTGAGGGTATAGGGTACTACGTGAGAGTATAGGGTACTACCAGAGGGTATAGAGTATTACCTGAGGGTATTGGGTACTACCTGAGGGTATAGGGTATAGGGTACTACCTGAGGGTGTAGGGTACTACCTGTGGGTATAGGTTATAGGGTACTACCTGAGGGTATAGGGTACTACCAGAGAGTATGGGGTACTACCTGAGGTTATAGGGTACTACCAGAGGGTATAGGGTACTACCAGGGGGTATAAGGTACTACTGGTATATGGTAGTATTGAAGAATATAGGGTACCACTACCAGAGGGTATACCCTCAGCCATAAGACCGCCACGGGGGATGAATACACGGAGGCAGCTTGGTGAAGGATATGCATCACTTCCTGGTCAGACTACAATGGTTATCCAAACACAGGCCACCTGATGATGACGCCAACGAGCCATTCAATGGATGAGTAGCTCATGCTTGTATCCGTTTTCCTGTGGATCCAGAGGCAATGCAACTCATTCCCATCTCATTTAAACGTTCAGCACGGATATAAACTGCTCCAGGAAAATAAGGAAACACTGAAATCACACATCGGTTCTCAACAAATGAAATATATATATATATGTAAAACTTTACTGTATGTTGTGTAATTTCCGGAGAGCAAAATGACAAACAAAACAAAACCCACGGAAGCAAAAATCACCAACCGTTTGGGGGCCGTTTGGGGGCTCAGATTCCACTGCAGACACCACAAGTCAAAGTAAACAAATGATATTACAGGCTGTTCCAACTTGAGTGAATTTCATCACTGCAACTTATAATGGTGCCCAGCAGTGTTTGGCTCCCAGGCGCCTGAGTGCAAGGTTGTGCTGCATGGTGCTGGGCGGTGAGCACAGGTCCCACTAGAGGATGTGGGGCCCTCGTGCTGCACTGGGCTGTGAGCACAGGTCCCACTAGAGGACGTCGGACCCTCGTGCTGCACTGGGCTGTGAGCACAGGTCCCACTAGAGGACGTCGGGCCCTCGTGCCACCCTCATGGAGTTGGTTTTTGATAGTTTGGTCACTTTGTAGAGCTCCCACCTGAGGTTATTCTGTAGAGCTCCTCCAGAATGTGCCATCCAGGAGGAGCTGGACTGCCGGTGCAGCCTGAATGAGCGGCAGGTAGCGCCTCATGCTACCAGTAGTGACACGGACGCTAGCACAACTAGAGAATAATCTGTCAGGAAGGACAAGGAGAGAGAAATTGTCTGCACCAAAACAGGTGACATTGATTCAGAATTGCTGATCTTAACTGGACAGATTGATTACCGTGAAGATTAATTGACAATTTTGTGTTCCCAACATTTTTGGTAACTATGTACATATTTTTCCAGAATATAAACATGTCTTGAATGACACAAGTACAGTGTTCTCTGCACACATACAGTTTGCACAGTTAATTCAATGTATCCCCGTATGACATCTCTACCACAGGGCAGTCAGTTGTAAGGAATGCTATATGTTCCCCAGTTAATAGTCTGTCAGAAAGTTTCTCTCAGTAAAGGAGTCATTCGTCCAGAGGGAACAGGAGGGAATTAGATCCCACGACGACCGGCGGTCAGGCCGTGATTGGAACCAGATGCAGCGGAGGAGAGGGGGTGTGAGAGGAAAAGAACAGAGGGAGGGAGGGAGTGGAGGGTGAAAGGGCTGGGGAACAGAGGGGGCTGGGTGAGAGGACAGGGCGGGGCATGCCAGAAAGGGCGTGTGAAAGAAGAATCTGTAACACTTATAGAATAGTTTCACATACTGTTGTTTTTGGGGCTAAAACGAAGAGTTCCATTCAGACACAGTGAAGGCATCGTGTTGTACCGTGGATTTACTCTGTACATTTTTTTTTCATTCCAACCGGAATGTATTTCTACGCATTTGGTAGTGAAATACAAGCACTGCAGCTGTCCCAATTCCACTAGAAACAAAGAGGTTTATTATATTGCAATACTGTAAACAATATTGTGTTTGAGATTGTGGCTGGTTCTAGTCTGGCTATGAATTAAATGGTAACTTCAAATAAATGAGGGACAAAATCCACATGTAGGTGAATGTTTACTGTCTGATTGTCTAAGTGTGTATGCAAAAGATTGCAAAGTACAAAAGTATAATCTATTCATCAAAGCCCTACTGCAACAAAAGGAAGGAGTGAATTCATCGAAAGCTAGGCTTAGCGCTAATTTACTAGAATACTGTATCATTAAATGTTCAAGTTTAGTGAAAAGGTTTGACAGCTCTCCTACATAAAAGCCATGTAGGATCACTGGGTCACCAATACAGCGGAACTCGGTGGGCTATATGGCCAATCTGACATTGCTGAGAGCTGATCTGAGCAACATCTAGGCGTGCATGGACACAATGCTCATCTGTGGTATATTAGCAAGACACCTTATTGCTGTCACGTACTGCTTCCTACAGCAGTAGTGATGTGATATCATGCCTGTGGTACAAAGTCTCATACACCACTGCTACCAGCCAATCCGCATTTAGGATTCGGACCATCCGAATTGGTTTATTTAATACTAACTATACACACTTATAATCCGCACTATAGAGCATTAGAAAGGTTGTCATGATGCTCTGACTCTGATAAAACAATGAATATGACGGGGTCCAGTGGGATGGGACAGATGGGTGGGAAAATGGAAAAAGTGATGAATGCTTAGTGTTTATGGGGGAGAAGCAAAAAAAGAAAGTTGCAACTTGTTCCTAGTGGTAAACAAACACAAGGATTGTTGTAACAGGCTTTACCCCGATCATGTATCTGAAACATAATACAAAGCATCTCCAACAATCAGCAGGAGTAACACACGCACACACACACGCGCACGCACCCACGCACACACACACACGCACACAGGAAGTGTTAGTCTAGATACGCATTCCTCTACTATCAGGGTCGTGCATATAGACCCCAGGCTGACTACTAGCGATGACACACGGCACTCTGCACTCCATCCTGTCCTGCTCTGTGTTCACACTGACTGGGTTGTCCTGTTATCAGACACCAGCTGGTCTGAGCAGCGACTGACCGAGACATGCTTTATGTCCTGACATCCTGCCCTGCTCTGGTCAATTCTTATTGTGATACTTGTCTGTCACATGATGCAAATGAAGTAAAGCAGTCTGGGTAAAAGTCTCCCTGTCTTCTACTGTTGCTTGTTTAAAACTAGGTCATTTCCAAAAGGTTTTATCTCATAATGTGAAGAATATTTCTCCTTAAATCAAGGTTATATAAGGTGAAACCTTATATATCCTCCAGTGCATTACGTATGTGTTGATGTTTCGGAATATCCCAACTGAAAAAGTGGGATGACAGCCCGGGATTGGCTTTTATTTACACCGACTCTGAAGTAATGTGTGCCTTGTTCAAGGGCAGATCAACAGATTTTGCCGACTCTTAGATTGAAACCAGCATTTCTTCAGTTTATGACCTGGCCGTCTAACCATTAGGGTCTTTGCAACCCCAGTGGTGTAAACGAAGGTAGACATCGCCTTTGTTTAATGGCTTGTATTTCATTCACATCAGTGCCCTCTGGTGTTTATAAACCAAACTACAGTTTATTTCCCCCGAGGGTAATATCTTGAGCAAGTCCCCTCCTGGGACTCAACGCTTTTGCTCAGAGCGGAGCATGTTTTTGACAAAAAGCACCAAGAATCATCAGACCGGATCAAACGGTTCAAATGCAGAATAATGTGTAATACGTGATTGAGAGCGTCCTAAAAACCTGTTAAACATTCAATATGCTCCACGTGAGATTTCCTGGTGCAGGAGAATGAAGAACTGCCATCCAATCGCTTTACCGATATCGCTGAAAATCCTGTATCGTCGGTCCTCAATTATTTCTCTGAAACGGCCGAGAAATCATCAAGCGTGCTGCACCAGTCTCACCGTCTGACATCGATTTCCTGCGGGTCTGTCGAGGAGGTCTTATCCCTCCATACCTGACAGAGCTATAACAATTACCCCCACCCCACCCACCTCCACCCACCTCCACCCACCTCCACCCACCTCCACCAGCACACACACCAAAGAAAGATGACGGACCTTGATTAACTGCCGCTGTGTTGAGGTTAATTGCTCCTCGCCTCACGGTGATTCTTTGTTCGTAGCCCGGAGCATCGTGTTGCTTGTTTGTATGTGTGTGTGCGTGTAGTGTGTGTGTGTTGTGTGTGTGTGTTGTGTGTGTGTGTTGTGTGTGTGCATGACAGGCTCAAAGCAGCCCACACCTGAGTCTGTAAATATCCAGCTCAGCTCGCTCAGAGGAGGGAGAGGGCAGCTCCTCGTCCTTTTGTCTGATGCCAGACAGACCGTCCCTGTGTTGTTCGTGCTCCGTCATACTTACGGAAAAGCAGAAGAGTGACTAATATATCTTCATTGTGCTTCTTGCATTAATTAGATTAATCTCTCTAATCTTAGGGTTTTCATGGCTGACTGGGTGTGTTCCACGTTCGCTGGATTTATACTATTGAGCGGTCAACTGTTCTGTTAGAAAATGTGTCATTATTATGAATCACACATTGTACGTTTCTTTTCATCCAGCAAACATCTCAGCAAGTTTTTCTCCACACACACAGCAAAAAAACTGCAAAGTCGACTGCTGTTAAACATTTACTAATTCAAACAAATTTACGAATCCGTACAATACCCACTATACAAAACCTAACCCTACACTTCTGTAATGTCTAACCTTAACCTTAATACTAACCCTAATCATGATTGTTTATTATGCTCTAAACCTAACATGTAAGGCGAACATGATTTATTTTAGCATTTTTCCTTGCATATATATATTTTATTTAAGACATTGTTGTCCCCGTTTACATAGTACAGCCTGACACACAAACTATACATAGAGAAACCAGCACTACGACATCTGTGTGGATATAGAGCACACTAAATCAGATTCTGTCCCTCGGACAAACAATCTGACGTGTCATCAGAAAACACGGTCTGCTTTGCAGTACTGTCAGCCTCATTGCTCAGTCTCAGTCCCAGTCAGACTGGCTTGATGACTAGTTGTCTGACCCACATTACCGCCCCGCCTGCAGTACCCTGCCAGACACTCCAGGGGGCAGCAGCACTCACAGATTCCGGCCCGGGACCAACTGCAACACCTCCCAAAGGCATTCAATTGCTAAAAGGGAAAAAAAACAGACTGTCTACTCTATTGTTTCCCAGTTGCTGCAGTATGGGAGCCTTGCCAGCCTCCTCCCAAATATGAAACAGCCGGAGATTAATGAGTTAAAATCATGTGCAGCCGAAAACACAGGCTAAAGACATTCAGGACCGTTCAGGGGGTCTCAAGTAATGTAGGCTTTAGAAATAAAACACAACGGTTACAATTATATAGTGTGCCCCCCCCCCCCCCCCCCCCCCGGTTTCATCAACATGAAATATGTCATTTAAAAAAAAGCCAAGATATCAATGGCCACCTGGCACGGCTTTGATAAATCCGCCGAGGGCATTCATACTAATTTGATAATGTTATCTTTTGAACATGAATATAGGCCAAGGTGAAGGAAGGACCACAACATTCCCAAGGGATGTCCCTTCAAATGCAATCTACAACCAGAATGCCTTTTCAGATACACCAGACAGGACGTCAGTCGATGTCAAAGGTCACCAAATCACATGTAAACCCAGACAGCCTCCTTCTCTCGGGTCCCCGAGGAATTATTGGGTTGGTATCAATGTCAGAGCAGACGCCGGCTGGCGATGCGGGAGGGGGGGGGGGGGTCTGTGATTCCTGTGACACTTCCATTCTACCAAAGCAGCACGCCCCCACGTGCCCCCCGAGCAGCCAATCAGACGCATTCTACAGTTACCAGAACCACACCCCTCGGCTTCACGCCGCAAGTCCGCCTCCTATTACCACCCATAACGACGAATCAGTATTTCCACGACGCACCATTGAAATCCTTAATGGAGGTCTCTCAGAGGAGACAGAGGGCCGAGGTCAAGGTTCAGGTAAAAGCATGCAGGCCTGGAGATACAATGCCATTTGGAATATCCACTGACGTGTGAGGTGAAGCAAAATGTAGCCATATTGTTCATGCAGTGCCCAGGCCTTTACACCCATTACAACGTGTTGGTGTGTTACGATCTACTCCCCGAATCACACGTGCGACAGCAGCTTACACCGGGGGAGCCACTTTCACGTAGTCACCTCCCATCCCCATTACTGATTAGCCGCGTGTATATGGCAATTACGGCACTTTACTCCGAGCGGACAACAAAAGCAAACAGTGCGCTCATGGGAACACACGAGCACCTCCGACAATAAAACACTTAAGAAATACAGTGAAAACAAAAACGAACGTTCGATGAACAAGACCCGTGTTTAGCAGTGAACCAAAGGGCTCGGAGTCAGATAGCGGTATCAATCATTTTTATTTGATACAGCCCTTCATGCCTCAGCGGTTTTCATTAAGTAGAACGGAGAGTTAATGGGGTACCAAACACATCCGCTAACGGCCGTACTTGTCAATATTATCTCTAACAATTGACAGGGCGACGCTTTTGTCCTCAGCAAACCAATAAATAACCATCATTTAGAGTTACTCAAATAAGCAGCCATATTCTGGCCTCGGCGCAAACGCTCTACTTTCTGTGTTGATATAAAAAAAATCCATGTTATTCTCCTGATTGGAGTGACTAAATCCTAGGTGTTCTTGTGAAAGGTTGTCCATGGTTTTAACAGAACACAAGACATGAAGAACTGCACAGTGGTATCAAAGCTTTGGGTTCATCACTGCTAGCGAATAGGACTTGGGTCAGTCACGGCACAGGAGAGAGAACATATCACTTTGATGGCCCCTCCTTTCCTAACATGCCATTTTAGGTTATTAGAACACGGCCTGTCTTAAATCAACTGCATCTCCCCATACGCCACAAGAAATGCCTTTCTACGCTATTGCTGAGATTTCTAGGTTAAATGATGTGCCTCGCAGTACTTAAAGCGTGAGTGAACTTTCACTGCACTTTAGATTAATGCACTGGGGAGTTTAGGGCGTCTCCCTGATCTAACCCCTCCCCAACGCCCACACTCTACACAAAACACACACCTCGCATTAGTCTTTATTGTATTTCGTAAGTTCAAGATGCTACCTGCGTAGATTGTGGAAAGCATGTGGTCCAACAAGCTTTAGAGCATCACAACTGTCTCTGACAATGCATCAGAGTAACAAGCTTTAGAGCATCACAACTGTCACTGACAATGCATCAGAGTAACAAGCTTTAGAGCATCCCAACTGTCTCTGACAATGCATCAGAGTAACAAGCTTTAAAGCATCACAACTGTCACTGACAATGCATCAGAGTAACAAGCTTTAGAGCATCACAACTGTCTCTGACAATGCATCAGAGTAACAAGCTTTAGAGCATCAACACTGTCTCTGACAATGCATCAGAGTAACATGCTTCAGATCATCAACACTGTCTCTGACAATGCATCAAAGTAACATGCTTCAGAGCATCAACACTGTCTCTGACAATGCATCAGAGTAACATGCTTCAGAGCATCAACACTGTCTCTGACAATGCATCAGAGTAACAAGCTTTAGAGCATCAACACTGTCTCTGACAATGCATCAGAGTAACAAGCTTTAGAGCATCCCAACTGTCTCTGACAATGCATCAGAGTAACAAGCTTTAGAGCATCACAACTATCTCTGCCAATGCATCAGAGTAACAAGCTTTAGAGCATCACAACTATCTCTGCCAATGCATCAGAGTAACAAGCTTTAGAGCATCCCAACTGTCTCTGACAATGCATCAGAGTAACAAGCTTTAGAGCATCACAACT
>JACXGK010014267.1:0-11781 GCA_016801125.1 Novumbra hubbsi
ATTACCCGCCAGCTGCATCTAATGTAGTTGGCTACTTAATCCCCTGTGTGTCTTGTCTCTGTGTCCGTGATTGTTTCCTGTTATGTGTATACGGTCGTAGTCATTTATACTACACCCTGGTAAAATCCAGTAGAAATAAAGAGCCTATTTGAGCCAACCGCCTGCGCATTGGTCCACTTCCTGAACCACCTCTGACAAGTGTCCTAACCTGACTGTCTTAGGTTTTGAAAACAAGGTGGCATCTTGAATGAATTTTGTCAATATGTGGCAGGAAAGACAATTGTGAGATTACTGACAGATTGTGAGAGTAGACTATTGTTTAAAGATGGCCTGGTTAGTAGTATCTCGTTTCAAACGCAAACTCATATAATGAAACATATGTTGCCATGTTGCTTGTTTGTCACTGGGAGAGTACGCTGGCGCGTCAGCCGCTTCTCCTGTTTTCCTGTTTTCAAACTTATATTGGCTGCCTTTTACCAGTCAATTTACATAATATATAGTTTTATGTGGATTCGTTTTAATGAATGTGTTTTAATTTGTTTTGATTCTAAGTCTGTTCCATGATTATCTTTTAACTGTCTGATTTTTACCTTCAGAGTTTTTATTTCCTGCAGTGATACGGAAAATGTGAGAACCATGTCGACTCAACCTAGCAAGAAATCTTTTACGGGACTTATCTGCTGGAAGGAGTCTCCTGCATTTTGTTTTCTGCTACGACTACCGGTATCTTGGTTGGGGTTTCAAGATGATGCATATCAGTTACTCTGCTGCTGAATTGCATTGTTTTTAAACTTACACGTCCCCCATTCTCTCTCAACGATCTCCGCGACTTGGGAATTGTTTGCCTGGTGCCCTACTGCCATAGGGGCTCACGTAGGAAATATATTCATCACAGGTCTATCCACACAATCTGGGCGAGGGTGCGCCTTCATACTATGCAACTGCTTCCCAAGGGGTTAATGTCAACTCCCTGCAATTATTGAAGAAAGTCGCTAGCTTTATGAATACACCTCCTTTGATCTGCTGGACACTCGATCCCTAAAAAATAAATAATTGCAAATACGTGACGCAATCATGGAAAAGGATATTGATTTGATGTGTTTAACGAAAACATGGCTGCAGCCAAATGACTTCCCATTGCTTAATGAAGCTACACCATCAGGCTACAAATACTTACAAAAACCTTGCACAGTTAATCGAGGTGGTGGGCTTGCTGTTACCCTCCACAGCGGCTATAAAGTGAAGACCCTCCTGACTCCTAATGCTACGTCATTTGAATGTCTGGCCTTTGGGCTTGCTGGTCCCCAACCTTTGCAAATTATTTTAATCTACAGTCCACCTAAACCTTCCACAGTTTTTATTTCAAAGCTATCATAGATCCTTACATCTTTCTGCTCCATGTCACCATGTACACTATTGCATGGTGATTTTAATATTCATGTCTACTCTGTTTTTTGTAATTTTTGCTGCTGAGTTCTTATCTCTATTTGACTGTTTTAATTGTGCACAACATGTACAGTTCCACCAGTTCCATATCCTGGAACTGGTGTCCTCAACAGGTTTTTCCCCCTTAAATGTGCAAGGCTGTGGAATATAGCTGTACCTCTAACCAAGCAACGTCTAAAGCAGACCATTCCATACAGAAACAATAAGTCAGCACATCCGTCCTAGAAAACAGGCTTCAATCAAGCATCAGCCTGAATCTCTCTTCTGCTGAGGAGTTGGTGCTCTATTACAACACACTCCTCTCTTCTACCCTTGATGCCGTTGCCCCTCAGAAACCCAAGTCTGTCTCCTTTGCTGTATCTGCTCCCTGGTTTACCCCTGAGCTGCGTCTGTTGAAGTCCACTGGTCGTCAACTGGAGAGGCTTTCTAAAAGGTCTGGTCTCTCAGTCCACCTGGAGTCATACAGAGAGCATGTGCTTAAATATAAGGATGCAGAAATCAAGGCAAAATCATTATAGTATTCCAAACTGATAAATACCAACAAAGGGAACCCATGAACTCTCTTCTCTACTATCAAGCGGCAACTTTGGCCCCTGGATTCCTCCCATTGCATTAGCTCTGTACAACATTGCAACTTGTTTTTAGAGTTTTTTCAGTCTAAGATTAAATTTATCTACCAACATCCTCCACATTGTCTTTGGCTCAGGACTCTAACTATACATCTGCAACCCTCCGCCGGACAGCTGTTTATCCATTTTTACTGCTTTTGATGCCACCTACATTGCAGAGATGGTCACCAGAGCTAAAGCCTCCACCTGCTCTCTGGATCCCATGTCCATATCACTGGTGAAGGCCTGCATGTCTTCCCTGTGTCCTCTTGTGGTGAACACAGTGAATGGTTCCTTGGGGTCTGGTGTTGTTCCCCCCTCACTCAAAATGGCTGGAGTCACACCCACCCTCAAGAAGCAAGGGCAAGACCCGGATGACTTCAGTAACTACAGTTCTGTTTCCAACATTATTTTCTAGCTAAAATACTGAAAAGGGCAGTTGCTTGTCAACTTCAGTGTCATATGACCAGCCATAACCTGTATGAACCTCTACAATCAGGGTTTTAGAGCAAAGCATAGCACAGAAACTGCCCTTGTCAAAGTGATAAATGACCTCCTTATTGCTGCCGACTCTCAACATCTAAATATTCTCATCCTCCTGGATATCTCTGCTGCCTTCAACACTCTCTGCCAAGCTATCCTTCTCGACCGCATGGAAACAACTCTGGGCATATGTGGTATGGTGCTTGACTGGTTCTGATCATATCTCGCTGAACGGAAGCAGTTTGGTGGCTCAAAATCCCAGCCAGCCTGGTCAATCAAGGCGTGCCACCAGGTTCAGTGCTTGGGCCCCTTCTCTTTACTGTCTACATGTTACCCCTGGGACAGATCATTTGCCGACATGGCCTTCATTTCCACTCCTATGCAGATGACATTCTGATTTACATTAACACCAAACTCAACTTGCACTTATCACCCTCAACTCTGACCAGCTGTCTTCAAGACATCAAAAACTGGATGACTACCAACTTACTCAAACTCAATAGTAATTGTCAAGTTCTTTGGGCTTTTCTGCCTCAATGTCTGCCCAAACTTGAAAAATGCATGGAGTACGACAGAGGACACATGGGACAACTCAACTCCTTCTTTGCAAAAATCTTAGCTTCTTTATTTTGTTATAGTTTTCCACAAGCCATGACGGTTTTCCATACAAGATTGTCAATTTTAGTTTTTCCAATGGAGTTTGACAGCTTGATAACCTTTAAATAACCCCATAAGAGAATGAACAAACATTCAATAGGTGTATACCATAATTAGACAATTGTGATGAATTACAATTACATTTCCCATTAGTACATATCAGATACCAACGCATTTGTTACTTTGTTGCCTATGTTTCCCCTTAACAAATAAAAACAAACAATCCTAGACTCCAGTTATATAGTGCAGCGCCAGTAACAATTAAAGACTGCGCACTGCTATTATTCTTAACCCTCGTGCTGTCCTCATGGGTCACTGTGTCCCGGCGGAGCTTTGCACTGTCATCGGGCTGAACGCGGCCTTGACGTTACACCCCCCCCCCCCCGAGACCGTACAACAGTTGCGCGGCCCTCTGGGTTGCGCTCGCGCGTATTGTGCCAACTGCGCGGCGTCCGTGTTTGGGCAGGATGGGTCCGAGTGACCCCGAGGACAGCACAAGGGTTAAGTCTATGGCTGATCGTTACTGTCGCTGGAGATTCACATACCACAAACAAACAAAGTAAACAAACACTCCATCAATGGAAAGAATACACATACCAATAGCGTCTCTGAAGCAATCTGCACATTGATGCATACCCTAATACCATTCCTTCCTCTTCCCTGCGGGAATATCCTACTGTGTTTGCGCCCAGGATTAAGTTCGCCTCTGTCTTAACAGTAATAAAACAGAGGTCTTGGTGGTGGCTTCTAAGGCTCTTCTAAAGAACGTTGGTGACCTTGTGCTGTCTATTGATGGCTGTTCTATCTGCCCATCCTCTGAAGTCCTCTTGGAGTAATCTTTGATCCATCTCACTCCTTCGAGCCCCACATCAAGTCTATCACCAAGTCAGCCTTTTTTCACCTCCGAAACATCTCCAGCCTCTGTCCATCCCTCACAGATCCGGTTGCCGAGACCCTAATACATGCATTTGTAACTTGACACCTGGATTACTGCAATGGCGTCCTGTTGGGTGTGTCAGACAAAGCCTTGTCAAGGCTTCCACATGTTAAAACTCTGCTGCCAGAGTACTCACACAAACCAAACCCTGGGAACATATTACTCCCACGCTCCAACACCTTCATTGGCTCCCAATCAAGTTCCGTATACTCTGTAAGATCCTTCTTCTTACTTTCAAGGCCCTCCATGGCCATGCCCCATATTACCTCTCCAACCTCATTCACTTACAAACCTCTTCTTGTAGTTTCCGCTCCTCCAATACTGGACTTCTCACTGTCCCAAAGAGTAAACTTCATACAATAAAGACTTTTAAAAACCATCTCAAGACAGGGTCTTGTCTCTGCCTGCTTTCCCAAGCCTTAGCCTGATTGTTGTATTTTATTGTTCAGTGACCTTGGGTATCTTGAAAGGCGCTTATATTATTTAATTTATTATTATTATAAACAACTTATTTAGCTATTACAGTATAAACATTTTAATTATCATTGCTTCTGCAGTGGTTTAGTACATAGTTGTGATGGCGTGAAGGAAGACGGACCAAGGGGCAGGAAGGTACGTTGCAAGGTATAGTTTATTCCTTGAACTGAAAAAAGCAAGGCAGAACTAGGTAGCCTGTCCAGCAGCACGTAGCTGCGCACACACACAACAAGTAACAATCACGGACAAAAAGACTAGACACACAAGGGCTTATATACATCGTTAACAGGTAGCACCTGTTAGGAATCAGGGAGGGATGCATTCACAGGACATGGGGAAACAGGACAAAACATACACGATGGCAACTAAAAGGCCGGCGACGTCGAACGCTGGGTCGCCTCACGAGCAGAGGAGGCTCCGTCCTGCGATGGTAATGTGACATTAGTGTGGCCGACTTCTGAGCAAGAATACACCAGATCAAATCTAAATGATCTTTTGATATGTTTTTTTATTGAAAATTCACTACTTATTGCTGTTCAAATTATGTTTAATTTACTACAAACTATGAAAACATTTTCACCCACTCACCTTTATTAATATACAAAACATTATAATGGATGGTTGGCTATATGCAATGCAAGCATAAAAGGCAAGAGAAATGTGGGCATTGGGGATTTTATTGTCCCAACACAAACACAGTAAAAATGGGGGAAAGGGGCTGGATGGAAGCAAAGAATTCAATACTCAGAAACCCCCTAACCCAACTTACCTGTTAGAACATATAGGTTCCCCTGTATTTGGAGGTTCCCTCCACGTTTGCCAAACCCTTTACATTGCAAATCAGTAAATTGTAACCCTGTACAATCAGAGACCACTGCATAAGGCTGTGGTACTGATTGTACATTTGCCGAAGGAACACCAACGAATTATGTTCTGAGATTACTTGAATGGGCAAGGCACTAGAGCTCATATAGACTTCAATATGGATGCAATCCATCAAGCAGCATTGTTCATGATGTACATTTTCACCAACATTATCATCTTTTATGTACTTCAGTTGGCTTGGACTACCTGCCTAAATTATAATTCTAGACATAGTATATTTGCCATGATAGTCAACAATTACTTGGTTAGCAGAATCAGACAAAATGTGTTGTGACTCTCAAAATGTCAAAGCAAGCAGTTTAGTAAGAAGTAAAATAATTTTCATTGTGAATCGTCAGGCAGAGGCAAAAGAGAGAAATAGAAGATAACAAAAACACCTCCTGATCTAAAAGAAAGACTGCAATTGTGGGAATAATTATTGTTAAGAACATTTATTAACTGATTGTATATGCTATTGAGAAAATAAAAACAAAGTTTTAATCACGTGTTGCTAAATGGAAACAGGAAACTGCCCAAGGCTTTTAAAACTGCCACGAACACTTGTAAACAGAAAGCATCATCGCTCTGCGACATGACGAGTCATGATAAGAGTGTAAGATAAGGGTCCTCAGAAAGCTGAGGACCCTCCCTGTGTCTGCATGTGTGTATGAAAAACTTCTGCTCTGAAAAGCAAATCAGAGCTCTCTGAATACACTAACGAGTTTTAGTTTGATTGTCTTCTAAAAACTGGGTTCTTATACTTAATACAGACAAAGTATTTATTACCGAGGTCTTACAAACCCTGGCCGTTCTAGCAGGTAGAGTAGAAGGGAGAACCTGACAGAAATGCTTCCAGATTTTAAAGACCAACTAAAATGCCTTATATTTAGGTGTGTTAAGGGTATCACCCCGTGTGTTCACATACTCAGATGCAGCCAAGGCAATGCAAATCCCTTTCAAGTTTGTATAGAAGAAATTGTTGGAGCTTCAAAGATTAGACAGTATTTTATTATCACATTGACAACAACCAGTTCAATGGATTAGAGGAAAAATAATTCCAGAGAGTAAAACCCACTGTATATATTAAACAGAAACTGTTCATCACCATGGCAATGAATCATCAAACTAGACATAAAGGCCTTTGATTGTGAAATCCAGTCTAGCTCACCCTATTTGATATCCCAGTCAGACATGGTTAAACCTGGCTAAAAAGGGCATTATTCCCCTGATTATGGGCACATTCCACAACCAATTTATGACATGAATTGACATGAGCTGAATTCATTCTGAACAGATTCAAAGACATTATTATGAATTATTTAATTGAATATTTTGTATTGTCCATTTCAATACAGGGTTTAGGCCTGCCTTATATGTATTATATTGTAATATCATGTAAGAACATTATCATGTATTCATTGTATTTTAATAATTTCTATCTAGACTCCAGAAAGAATATCTCCGACATGTAGGAATATAGGGTATCATCCATACTACAGGGAGTCCACCCCTTACAGGTATGCTTTTATTTCTCTGGTTCAATATTATAAATATAAAGAGAATGCCTTGGTGGGTTTTGATGAATCCAAATCTAAATTAAATGCAAAATATTCTTGGTTCAAATCAATACCCTTTTAGAAAAAAAGTTATCACATACTTGTAATTGTATCTGTGTCATCCACCAAATATGTGCACATCTTTATATCCTTGGGGAATCCCTTTTGATTTCTCCCCTTTAATAAGCCAGCCAAATATTACTGGGATTATTTATTTCCGAACATGGTAACCAGTACATTACGATGAGAATATGTCTTCTTTCCCGTCTCTTTTCTCTCTTCTTCCCAGAGACACAGGCGTTGAGTGAGAGCTCTGCATAAATAATATTTTCCCACTGGACCAGACCTTGTCTTTTATTCATGACACAGAGCTCTTGGATTGTTAAAAATCTGTCTAGGTGGCAATCACACAAAAAGTCTATTTTTAAACCCTGGGAGCATCTATGGAAAAAGGGGCACCGCATAGTTTTAATCAATCATTTAGGATTATAATACATCATTTGGGTCAATTTGCATATTGCTTTTCTACTGGGGGACTTTGTTTTGCATAGATTTTTTGTTTTGCAGTTTAAAAGCATCTGCAAAATTACTGAAAGTTTAACTGGAGGGAAAATCAGTTTTGACACAGTTGAACCCATTTGAATCATTCTGATGACAGTGTGCTTGCTGGTAAAATTGAAATGCCAGAAATTTAACCCAAAGTTTCATACAAAGGTTTGGAGGTTCTGCTCTCTTTACTGACTCTTTTAAAAAAACTGTAAGTGGTGAAGTAAGAATAAGTGATTTTAGTTAGTTCATTCATCTATGTCAGTAATGTCCAAAGCACACCAGACTCCCATTCCAGCTAATGATATATTTTACACGGTAGGTTCAATAAAGCTGTATCATATCATTCAATTATCAATACATGGGTTTAATTACAGTACAAATTTAATTTCTAAACATTTATGAAACCAGTGATCATGTTGTAGAAAACCACTGCCAGCTGTTGGAGAGAATGATACTCTCATTCAGACTCACTAATCACAAAAATGATTTGTAGTAACATTTTGATTGATTTGAATTGTGGGACAAAATTGCATTTAAGAAAAGAAGACAGGCCATTATTACCCTTAGCTTGGCCATAAAGTTGGCAGCTTGCACAAAGTAAGTGGCTCCCAGAACCAAAACAGCTACCATAGCATTCCCCAAATCAACATCACACCTTCTTGAGATATTGTCCCGGGGAGCAGCTCGAAGTGGAAGCCAAAAGAAACAAGACAGAAGATTAGCGAACGAAGCCTGCCCCATGGTTGATGCTGCCTGCACTTGAATGGGGTTTGTCCTTTCAGTTTGATTTCTCCATAACCCTTCTCTTTTGGTTAATGAAGTGCCCGCCAGCACACTGAACTCTTTTCCCTGTGTCTCTCCCTGTTACAGATTATAATGTAACAAACAATATTGAAAATAACCAGATATTGTTTATTGAGACTATCATGACAGTCTCAGTATACAATATTTCTTTTCTATTCCAATGGGAATTCTAAATCTCTCTACAAACCATCCTAATGTGATTAAAATGCCTGATGTGGCCAGTACACAGGAGTTTCCTAGCACCATCGTGTTGTCCCATATAAAGGAAAAAGTCCTCTTTAGAAAAGGGCCTCATAAAATATACAGTATTGTCATAAACAATTATATTTTAAAGGCTGCTAAGGTAGGTGGAACCATGTATAAGAGGGTTATATAAGAGAAACCATTACAAAGGTGCTAGAACAATGGGGGACGTTTTTTTTTTTTATAACTCCTAAACCCTCTTGCAGGATGACGTTTATAGCCTATTTAATCTTGATGAATGACGCTTGTGGTCAGATTTACATAATAGATAAACAAAAATAATGTGTAAATCCTAAGTGTTGCACACTATATTTCAGGAAAGTGTTCTACATAACTTCGGAAAGGTACTCTCCAGGGCTACTGCGGTCTAAATGCCATGTGGAATGAATGATGGCGTATGAATTCTGGTTTATGTAAAAATTAAATCACAACACCTCAATAATTTATTATTGTCCAGTATTTATTAAGTAATTAAATATTACGTAACTGTTATTTAAATACATTTGTCATCAGGATTGTCATTGTTGTTTTAGTTTAAAAAAAGCTCTTAAAGAATTCTACATTAAGCAAACTTAATAAGAAAGTGAAGCATTTAATTTTTTTAAGACCTTGAAATAAAAATGTTGAGGTTAATAAATACACATTGTAGAAGGTGTGATAGAAAGTTTCCCACATAGAATGTTACTGGGGGGACAGCTACAAACATGAAGTAAATACAGTGCTTTCAGAAAGTATTCACAAAGATCCACATTTTGTTATGTTACAGCCGTATTCCAAAATGTATTAAATTAATTTTTCCCTCAACTCTACACACACTTCCCCATAATGACAAAGTGAGAAAAGGTTTTTGAAATGTTGGCAAATTCTAAAAAAATGTAAACAATGACACTCAAAATTGAGCTCAGGTGATAACTGTTTCCAGTGATCCTCCTTGAGATGGTTCTACAACTTGATTGGGTTCCAACTGTGTTAATAACAGTTGATTAGACATAATTTGGAAAGGCAACCTCAATGGGCTGCAGGTACCGCCTATTGCTACCAGTAGTGACAAAGACACTAGGAAAATGCCAAACTAGAGAAGAATCAGACAGGAAGGATAAGAAAGTAGCAATTGTTTGTGGCCATCAGCTGCAAAACCATTCCCTTTTTGGGGGTTGTCTTGCTGGTGCCTCTCCTGTGCACTTGTTGTCACTTTCATTTGTACCAAAACAGGTGACATTGATTATTTATTCCAATCAAATAATAGGGTTACATTACGAAATCAATAATTTTCAACAACCTCTCAAATTGTATACTAGTCTACTAACTACTCCGTAAGTGTCTAAAAAACTCCACTGAAAATAAACTTTTAACTTGTTTAGCAACAACGTGTCACTTTAATGAAAACAAACTCCAATCCCTGTTTCAGATATCATGTTAGTTATCTATCTCTCAGAACGACATGCTTTACCCCATTCAGTCAGTTTCAAGACAGACTTATGAACCAAGACTGCTCCGACAGTTTATTTGTACTGCCCAAGCGGAAACTTTTCTCATCCTCCTAAATCTTCCCCTAGACCGACTTTTAGCTCTGCATCAAGTGACTTAGAGGGAATCAGTCTGCTCAGGGGAGTCAAAGCTACCATTACTCAAGATAGGGCTTCACACATCCTTTGACTTTCCTCCAAGCTGGGTCGGAAGAAGCCACTACAACCATGTTCATTTGAAACCAAAAACCATCTTGACCCAAGATGCTTTGCTTCTAACAGGGGTACTCATCTCACACTGAAGGTCAAATTAAACATATAATTGCATTGCATTTGCATTTGTGGGTGGGTGGGTCCTCGCAAATGAGGAATAACAGAACACAGACACAAGATCACGGTGACTAATGAAAACTTAAAGACTGCTAGTAGTTCACTCAACTCACTCTGCCTTTGGGCTCACTACTTTGTGGTTCATGGGTTGTATTAGTAGTCTCGATCTGACGAAATAAAAGCCAAAACAGATGAAAAACAACGTTCACTCATCAGTTACTTTTCCAGTCTCCAGAGGGGGCCTCTATTTCCAATTAAATAGTCACCCAATTGGAATATTATAGCCCCTCCCAGCTTTCACATTGCAAAGAAGATATTTTCTTCCAAAAATCTATTATCATTATGTTTTCATCCAAGTAAATGCCTATATAACAACTGGGACACATTAAAATGCAGCTCATCACTAGGATTTCAGGAACTTATTTTGGCATGAGTTTGCAGGAAGAGACATAAAAACATTAGCCAGCTTGCAAAAAGCAAGAACTAATAACTAATGACAAACTGCATTTAATGAACATTTAAAATGACTTATGTTAAGTAAATAATATTGCTGTAATACAGTCACAGGTAAATGGTTTAACATCTAAATTAACCTGCAACTATTGAGTAAATACACAAATTAATTAGTTTAGTAATTAATACTTGTTCTGCCAATAACCTACAAAATAGTTAGCTGGCTTGGTGGCAACTGTTAACAGTGTTGTTAGTAGAGCTATGGCATCCGAGTTAGGTTGTAATTTAGTACATTTGTAAAGAGGCATCATGTTTTGTATTGTAATATGATGATAGTTTCACTTTATTTATTCACAAAGATATGCCATCATCTGCTTTTATACGATTAATAGCAAACATGGGCCAGTAAAATGCCACAGGCATTTCTTGGTTTCTAGAATTCAATTTACAAAATGTCTGTTCACACAAGCACTGGCTTGTTTCGGAAATCATTCTTCCATCTAAATCCAAAGATTCTGTTGGTTTAGTTCATGAACCAAAAGTGAGTATAGCAAGTGTAGTATAAGGGGAAAGTTGAATGCTAACTGGTGTTGCTGAAATTCAGTTAATTTGATATATCCTTCAACTGAGGTTTTTATAACACTGTAAGGATTGCGCTTGGGTATGATGGTTGGATCCAATTGCACGATTGTAACAACGAACAAGGTTGAGTGTTCGTGTAGAGCAGCACGTAGGGCACAAGCTCTAACAATGTTTGTTCTGTGGAAGGAGGGGAATGTGCACAATACCGGAGTGGTACAGTGCTGGGAATAGTGACGTCGTCAGATCTATAGCGAAGGCTTGAAAGCCGAGTGCTGCGTGGAAACGCAGGAGTCAAAATAACAAAATACCTAACAAAGAATGACCAG
>JACXGK010014268.1:0-11779 GCA_016801125.1 Novumbra hubbsi
TCAACTGTCTTCTTCGTCGGCCTCCGAGGTCACCAGATGGCCCCACGGTCAGAGAGGGGGGTCGGCAGAATGGGACACGCCCACCCAGGAAGCACACTCAACAAATTCTATCCAATGACTGAGGGGTGGGAGGGGCTATATAAAATTGTGTCCAATTTGAAATAGAGTCAGATCTTCTTGGCTGTATGGTGGGGAACGATCTCCAGATATATCTGTAATAAAGGCGTTTACTTTGGAAATAGTTGCCCGTGTGGACATTCTCTGATTCAGGACACAGGGGAAGTAGTTTGAATTCTACAGGTGATGAACACAATGATGAGAATGATTAACTTTCTCAGGGCATCCTCTTCTCATCAGCATCGCATGCTCAGAGAATTCCTTAGGGAAGTTGATGCAAATGCTGATGACCTTCTGCTCCACAGCAACGTAAGATGGCTCAGCAAAGGCAGAGTGTTGAAGTGTTTTTGGTCCATCCGAAGAGAAGTTGCAGCTTTTCTGGCACAGCTGAAGAGCCAGAAGGCAACACCGTTTTCCCTATTTTTAGAAGATAAGATGAGGATGGATATTTTGTCTTTTTTGGTTGATATTACTTCACACATGAATGAGCTGAATTTAAAGTTACAGGGCAAGGACAATTCAGTTTGTGACCTAATGAAAGCTGTTCGTTCCTTCCAAAGGAAACTTGAGTTGTTCAAGGAAGACCTACAGGGAGACTGTGCTCACTTCCCAACGATACAGAAACAGGTTCAGGGTAAGAGAGATCCATCTTATTTTCTTGACTTTGTTGACAAGCTGATTGTAAATTTCAGCAAATGTCTTGACAGCTTCAGCCTTGAACTCACCCTGTTTATTCAGAATCCATGCCTCAACACAGATGTCAAGGAGTTCTCCAAGGAAGTCCCACAGCACTTAAAGTGGGCACATGTTGGGCCTCTGATGTAACTGGTTGATCTCCATGCAGATTTGGCCCTGAAAGAGCCTTTTGTACAAACTGACCATGCCACATTTAGGCTCCAAATGGTTTCGGAGACAGCTTTCCCAAATCTGAGGAAAGTAGCCCTGTACATCTTCACCATGTTTGGCTCCACATACATCTGTGAGGCAGCTTTTTCCAACATTATTAAAACCAAATATCGTTCCAGGCTCACCAATGAGCACCTACACATGTGTATGAGAATGGCCCTGACACCATTCCAGCCCAGATTTAAAATCCTGGCAGAACAAGCTAATGCTCACTTCTCTCACTGAACAACAGTGAGTGGAGGAGTGAGACATAACAAGGAAAGGAAGAGAAAATTAGCTAAGTCTGTTCAATTGTTAAGAAATCTTCAGATAGGTTTGTTTTAACATTGGTTGAGTCTGTTGATGCGAAATGGAGTTAACACAATAGAAAAAAGGAAACAAGCATTTTTTTTAAAGCACAAAATAGCTCTTAAGCTATTTTTTTTAAATGCTGCACATATTTTACTTGAAATGAGAAAATGTGATTTTATTATAATAACTATTATACAGTGGGGAGAACAAGTATTTGATACACTGCCGATTTTGCAGGTTTTCCTACTTACAAAGCATGTAGAGGTCTGTCATTTTAATCATAGGTAGACTTCAACTGTGAGAGACGGAATCTAAAACCAGTAATCCTAAATCCAGAAAATCACATTGTATGATTTTTGAGTAATTAATTTGCATTTTATTGCATGACATAAGTATTTGATCACCTACCAACCAGTAAGAATTTCGTTTCTCACAGACCTGTTCTCCTGTTCTCCACTCATTACGTGTATTAACTAAACTTGTTTGAACTCGTTACCTGTAGAAAAGACACCTGTGAACACACTCAATCAAACAGACTCCAACCTCTCTATAATGGCCAAGACCAGAGAGCTGTGTAAAAATGCAAAACCTGCAAAATCGGCAGTGTATCAAACACTTCTTCACAGTTCTTCCCACTGTATATAATTCAATATTGAACTTATAATTAATTTATATTATCTGTTTATAATTCAAGTTCAATATGAAAAGTGAGAATAAATAATGTTGAAATATTATTAAATAATAATAATCATCATTATATTGTCCATTCTTTATTTAATGTGAGCGTAAGTTGTTTACTACATACATACAGTGATACAACTACCAGACTACTTTAATATGTGTGGCACTGAACCATAACACAAATTAAACATGATGTTTTCCGGTCCTTTGTGTCACGTTGCCTTCTCAGGACGGGTCCTCCCCTGTTCGCGTAGCGTTCCGGCGTTCGACGTTGCCGGCCTTTTAGTTGCCATCGTGTGTGTTTTGTCCTGTTTTCCCCATGTCCTGTGAACGCACCCTTCCCTGATTCCTTACAGGTGCTGCCTGTTGCCGCAGTACTTAAGCCCGTGTGTTTCTAGTCTCTGTGTCCGTGATTGTTACTTGTTTGTGTGTCTGCTGGCATATGTGTTACGCCACAGCCAGTTTACCTACTGTCCTTCTGAACGATTGTGTGCCTCAATAAACGGCACCGTTGAAGGTTTCCCTGCGCCTTAGTCTTTTTCCTCACACCACGCATCACACTTTGCTTGAGGTTATTTGGTCTAACTGGACATCTATACATTTTAATTGAATACCCCTGCTATAGAGCCTAACCTTCATTTTCAATAATTTCCCTATAACACAATAGGCTGGAAAAATTACGTTTGAAACGTTGTAAAATCACCTGTTATGAAAATGAGCAATCTAATGGGTGTGTGTAATTAGTGAATCCTCTAATACAGGCCTGGCCAACCCGCGGCTCCCGAGCCGCATGCGGCCCGGTTTCATGCTGCTCTTACGTTCATATCGAAGTTTGTATTTGTGCGTGTTCGCTTCGCTTGAGTTCAATACGGTATTTTCGTCAAACACTCAGTTGAAAATGCTGCCTGACCTTGTGCAAATTGTGTTTGCGTTTGTCAACAAACTGAAGCTGTTCAAGGCGCATATTCAAAAGGGAGATTTAACATATTTTCCCACTCTGCTAAAAGCCAGCGGGCAAGTCACCAGCGCCGCCCTGAATAAGCAAAGAGCCAGATATGCAACATTGGTTGAAAAGATGCACGAAAGCTTTGTGGCCCGATTCCTTGATCTACAACTGAAAAAGTCCACAGATTACGTTTCTCATCGACCCATGTAATGCTGAGACAGACTGTTTGAAAGCCCCGCTAGTCACAGATGAGGCTGCGGCTGAGTTTAAGATGATCAATCTTTGTGAGGAGGACCAACTGAAACCTGCTTAAAGGGAAGGGACCATTGAGTTCTGGAAGTGTGCCAATGGAAAAATACCCCAATGTCAAACGGGCTGTTCTTAAGATACTGTCATGTTTAGGTCAACATACGTCTGCAAATCTGTATTTTCTACCATGAAACACGTGAAATCAAAGCATCGATCTGTTCTGTCTGACACCCATGTGAAAGAATTGCTTCGAGTGGCAATAACGAATACAAGCCAGATTTGAAGAGGATTGTTCAAGGCAAGGAATGCCACTAAGTAACATGCATAGTAAAAGAAAAACGCTATTGTAAATTATTATATTTTTGTTTGTGGACTTTTTTGAACTGAGAGTTTGTTTTTGTGAGACAATGCACACAATGTTCATTGTTGAAAATGACTGGCCTGTGGTCTTAGTACTGTAGGAGTAAATTTCTGTCATTATCATGTTGGTGTGTGACATTTCCAATAAATCTGGCTGAGCAAAGGTATGCGTGTGTGTGAGGAAGAGATGGGGTGATGTTCATGTGTGCCCATGACGTGTATGATGTGGCTCTTTGCGGTAACACAGTAAAAAAGTGGCTCTTGGTCTCTGACTGGTTGGCCACCCCTGCTCTAATAGGTTAGTCTTCGCCATTGCATTGTGCTCAAGGTTGCTTTGTTTGAGCTAGTGAGGAATGCACCCATCCCCCACCTAAACACCTCATCGTGAATCAATAGATTTGGTTTCAAGTCAAATCGCTAACATGTCTTGCAGAGCTCACAAGTTTTGTTCCCTGAACATTGAACGCTGACTTTACATCTCCTTTTCCTGCGAAAGGCCAGCTAGCCTACTTTCATCTTGCCATTAATAGCGTTTTGCGTTCAACATGTATTTTGTAGCCGGCTACCCAGAATTGTATGCCAAATATGTCCGGTTTATTGAACATGTATTGTGTAAAGCGTGTAGAATTCAAACTACTTCCCCCGAGTCCTGAATCAGAGAATGTCCACACGGTCAACTATTTCCAAAGTAAACGCCTTTTATTACAGATATATCTGGAGATCGTTCCCCAAAATACAGCTAGGAAGATCTGAAGTCCGTTCACATCGGACACATTTTATGTAGCCTATTCCCCACTCAGTCATTGTATAGAAATTGCTGAGCGTGCTTCCTGTGTGGGCGTGTCCCATCTTGCAGACCCCCTCTCTATCCGTGGGGCCCTTTGGTGATCTCGGAGGCCGACGAAGAAGACAGTAAGGGGGTAGGCTGGCGCCAGTAGATCATACCTTGGCTAGCTCTTGTTTCTATCCTCCTCCTTGTCTGCATCTGTGGGTCCAGCTAAAAGGCCATAAACCTGTCTTCCTATACATTCCGGCACCGTTTGTTTCTAATAGCACACACACATCAAATCTTAACTAAAAGATTCCACAAGCGACACCGCGAGGGAACAGTTGTTCATCTAATACAGTTATGTTCTCACTGCACTGTTTTTCACAAACTTATCAAACACCTCCGATATCATCGCAAATGTATCAGTCACAAGGCGGGCAGTCCTTGTGGTCTTGTTATCAAAGCGCAGATAGAGCATGATATCTCAGAATTTTGTATTTTCATTTCGTCATTTTGTTCGAGTTTCATGCTCTTACCGCCAGTAACACCTCTCAAATAAATAAGACCCATGAATGATTTTAGTTCGGCGTGTGTCAATTTGTGGAGCTATATGCTTTATTTTGTTAGAAGATAATTCTAACCCTCTTTCATGTATATTTTCAATGTATATATTAATATCAAACACTACGAAATGCCCAAAGTATTAACTGTGCTGGTGGCTTTGTTGCAGTGGTTAGATTGAACCGCTTGTTAACCCAGGGTTGATGGTTCAACTCTTTCTGTCTGCCGCAACTTAAAATTTGCTTTTACGCTTCCGCATTTTGCTTATGTGTGCGGTACACATGTCTGTAAATTTTCAAATTGTCCCAAATTTTTGGGAGTAACCCAAATTGCTGCTTGCAGCTATATGTATTATTATTATTGAATTGTACACTTTATTTAAGAGTCAAATTAAATAAACAGTTGTTTTTTGCATACATTCATACATACAACTACTAGACTACTTCAATATGTATGGCACTGAATCATAACGCAAATAAGACATGATGTTTCGGTTTGGTCTAGCTGAACCTTTCTACATTTTAATTGAATACCATCTATTTATACACTAAATAAAAAAATTGTCTAAATAACAGAAGACTTGTATACGGGAGCCCTTGTGACATCTGCTGATAGAAAAGAGAATTGCAGCCTAGAAATGCAGGGGAACAAATGGCTGAAAGCGCACCAGACAAAAAATTTACATTGAACAGGAATGAAATGGCCTTAAATCAGCTTTTCCCAGTGTGATTTAGAAAATTAAAAAATACCGGGTGATAAAACATGTATATCTAGGAAAAGTCAAAAAAGCAGGGTCCTGGAAATTGTTTGAGAGCGAATATATAATTTTTTCCCTCCTCACTGGGTAAAATTCGCCCACTCTGGTGCTTCTAGTGTTAAGAGACTCTGCTTTACTTATCATGTTGTTTAGTAGTACATCTAGGCCTTCCACATCCCATTCTGTCCTTGTTAGAGCAAGTTGTCCTTTGTCTTTCAAGACCATAATGTACACCTTTGTATGAAATCTTCCGTCGTTCGGCAATTTCAAACATTGCATAGCCTTCATTCCTTAAAACATTGATTTACTGGCAAGTTTTTAGAGAATGCCTTTTCTTCCTAAAATTTACCTTAAGACAAGCATGCAGTGGCAACTTAGAAACAAACTAAAAATGTAAAACAATGTAAAACTTAATTTAACAAATTTAACCAAATAGCTTTCAGCTGTGTTTGGTCTCATTTTCTAGTACCAAATTTGTAATTTTTAAATATAACTCAAGGATAAGGTAATGGATGCCGGGGGCTGTCTAGATATGATCAAATTACAATGGTGATGTTTTTTTACATCAGTAAAAAAGTCCTTTGAGCGAGGAGGAACAGAAGAAGCAATTACAGAGCCCAACATAAATTATCTCCAGTGGGTTACTGGTGTGCATGTTTCTGACTAAACTGTCAGAAACATGCTAGAGAACATTCCAGAGAACACCACAATTGGCAAGTCCGTCATCGGCATTTTGTTCTCTTCACAGATTAATGCAGGTTCCCACTGAGCACATGTGAAAGAGTCTGGAGATGCCATGGTTCACGCTATGCTGCCTGCAATATCATCCAGAATGAACAATTTGGTGGTGGGTCAATGATGGTCTGGGAAGGCATGTCCTTGGAGGGTCACACAGACCTCCACTTGCTAGCCAACCCTGGCCCCTGAGTGCGTACTTTGATTTTCGGTGTGTTTAAATCCAGCCCTAAATTGGTTGGTGACTTCGGTTTCCATTGGCTATTGTTGTCATTTTGTTCTCAATCAATTACACAATGTACACAGTCAGGATTTTGATCTTTAATGTTCTTCGTTCAACAAGACCCAATTAGTGATTTAAGTGTTTCCTTAATTTTTTGGAGTAGTGTAGTATTTGAACTCACGTTTGCTAACAACAGTGACATATGCCTTCCAGTTGCAGGGCCCACCAAACACAAAGCCCCCTCAACCCAAATCTAAGAGGGACACAGAAAAAATTGTATGAATTGTAGAAATGTATACACTATTTCATGTGGTACTTGAAAACCAGAGGCAGTTTCTAAGACATGTATTTAGCATAATCCTGGCCTATTAAATACTTTCAATTCACATTCAATTTTGATGTTTTTATAGATTTGACTATGTCACACTTATACATTGAAGAAGAAATAAACTAACTAACCAAATAGCAGAGTTTGAATGGTTGATTTTGACTTATAAATTGGCAACAGCGCACATTGTTATGTCAAACCAAAAAGTTATTAAGACTTCCCATTGGATTTGCCAAACAAAATGTCTAAACCAGCCCTCCTCTTTTCATCCCATATCCTTCTTCCTGTGTCACTCAATTCCAGAATGGATGTGTATTGGTTGGGCTATCACAAAGGCACAAAGGCAACTGCCTCATCAGGAAATTCCATGTCTGACTAATCTGATCCTATGCCTGATGCCTCTCACAAACCTTTGCACTCGTCAAACACAAGAACAGAAACACTTGTTAAAATTATGGGCCTACACCATTTGCATTGATATCAAACCACTGTAGTGATCTTAACATCGCTTTAGCTGTACTTTTTGTCCTTGTTATCAGTTCAGAAATGCTCCTGTAGATGTGTTGACAGACCTCTATTTAAACAAGATTGATCAATAATATATCCAGATAACTTAAGTAACTTTACATTACATTTTTGTGATAAATGCTTTTGGTAACCTGAAATAGAGGGCCAATCTATGTAAAAAGTCTTATATTGATATTAAAACTGTTATACAAAAAAACAATAAAGATTTTCCAGGGCATCAAATAAATTGCAATGGATGACATGTTAATGTTCAAATGTTGTTTGGATTTAACTGAAAGTTTTAAGTAAAATCAAACAACAACCATACAGTGAGGTTTATAGTATTTTTTTTACAGATCTTTGCACTGTTTCACTAAATACCACAGGAGGGTGCAATAATGAGGACACTAGGAATCTTCTTTGGAAGGACACAAAACACACTTGCAGTACTCTGCCCAAACAGAGTACTGCTCTTGCAACTGGCTGCTGGTGGGCATATTGACTGGGGAGTGCCAAAAGAGAGGGCTTGATTCCCACATAATGACGCATAATGAACAGAGAGCCATTCATTGTTGGGATCCTAGGCAGTGTGTAGATATTAGTTTTTTTCTATACTCTGCACTTTAGTTTCTCACTGGAGTCTCTTTGTCTAGCTAATTTACATTTACTATATTTTCACACTAAAAAACAAATGCATTTGTGATCTGTAACTCCAGCAAAGTACACTACATCCCTTTGTATGCCTCTTGATGGAGAGGTAAGCAACTGATTGGATCTCAGGCAGTGAATGGATCTTTACAATGCAGGGAAATGTGGTTCAGTTTGTGAATGTGCTTGTGGGAATCTGTGTATGTGTATGTTTTTGCATGTAAAGGTATATTCGTTTTTGTAGGTGTGCGTGACCGCATGCGTGTGAGAAAAGAGGCAAGATTTGGAAGCCACTTTTGTGTTCCTATAGTAACCATGAGGGAAGTTTAGATTGGCAACTTTACCCCACCCCCCACCCCTTTTTTCCTTCTCTGCCCTCTCACTCTTTTGCATTTCGTTAAATGAAACAGACAGACAGTGTCCGGAACTCAGGGGTGTGTGACAATGAGAGACATGGAGAGACTGGAGCAGGTTGCAAAAAACTTCAACAATATTTTACTTTTATGAAGAGGTGGAGGAGTATTGGACTTCTGTTGAAGGTCAGAACCTTACACATTTTGGTTTCTGGAATTGCACGGGGCAGTAAAATTGTGTAATCTTTCTTTATGTTGTGACAGTTAATTCAGCATTTGTGCATTTTCTGTAGACCAGCTCGGTTTTTGGACTAGATCTAGCATGAACACTGCTCAAGGGGAAAGTCCACCATTTTGTACCCATGAAACATATTCTTATCGTGTAAAACCTTTGGCACCCGCAAGAAAATAATTCTTGCAGAGAGAAAAGGAAGAGAGAGTGTGAGAGAGAGCTAGTAACATTACTGAAAGGTCTCAAATTCTTGAAGCTGTTGGGTTTTGAGTTAGCTGTAAACTAAGCTGAAAGCTGGATTGTCTTTTTCACATTATGATGGACTTCTTTGTGTGCATAATGTGGCCACATTGTTAGTGACCTAGATGCACAGTTGCAGTCATGTAGACAGAAATGAAAAAGAAGAGCTTTAGAGATATTATAGTGTCATAATGATTTACAAACAGCTAACATGTTCTGGTAGTTAAACATTATCATAAACTGTATGTCAATCCGTTTTCTGTACTCCCAGAGGTGCCCTCCTGATGAGCACAGGCCTTAGGGAATTCCCAGAGTAGCGGCATGGCTGAACAACGCTGCCCGTTCCCTCATTCCCCATTGGTGGACAGAGGTTCCACCTTTACCACTGACTCCACCCTCACCTTATCCCAGACAGAAGAGTTCTTTGACCAGATTGCTAGCTCTCAGAGCCAGAGGTTAAATGACCAGAGGGCGAGTGTCAGCGACTTCCCTGAGCTGAAGATTGCCCAGAACAACCTGAGCCAACAGTGTGCCACCTGCGCTTCCCAAGAGCCCATCGATGACTTCTTCAACATGCTCATTAAGTACCAGGTCTGAATGAAGAAGCCGCTTGAAATGACAATGCTAACTACACTACAGTTCAAATGTTTGGGGTCACTTAGAAGATCCCTTGTTTTAGAAAGTCCATTAAAATAACAATCCGGGAGTCTACTCTTTACTGTTGATGTTGAGACTATTTTTCAGGTATTATTTATGAAGCTGTCAGTAGAGGACCTGTGAGCAATTTGTTTCTCAAACTAGACTTTGTATTTGTCCTCTTGCTCAGACCGGGCCTCCCACTTGTCTCAATTCTGGTTAAAGCCAGCTTGGGTTTTTCTGTGAAGGGTGTAGCACACAACGTTGTACAAGATCTTCAGTTTCTTGTAAATTTTTTACATGGAATAGTCTTCATTTCTTCAGTTCTTTGTTTCTGGCCACTTTGAGCCTTTTAAAATGACAACCTTGGATTAGCAAACACAACATGCCATTGGAACACAGGACTGATGGTTGCTGTTAATGGGCCTCTGTAGAAATTCCATTAAAAAACAAGTTTCCAGCTACAGTAGTTGTTTCCAACATTGGCAATGTCTTCTGATACAATTTTATGTTATTTTAATGGACAAAATATTTTTACTTGAAAATGAAGACATTTTTTTGTGACACAAAACATTTGAACGTTAGGGTATATACTTGTTTACATAATATTCTTTAAAACTATTAATATTAATATTTTTGGTAGATGCCTTCTGAATGTATTCAGCATTATTGGTCTCTCTCTCGCTCCAGTCAACCAGGATTGAAGATCAGAGGTGTTCTCTCCCTGAAGCTGGCTGTGGAGCTCTGTCTGGGGCAGACGAGGACTTGTTTAGCCTAATCCAGAAGGTTCAGGCTAAGCGCATGGAGGAGCAACGCGCCCACTTTCAAGAAGATGCACAGGAGGGAACAGACATAAACCAAGTGTCCAAACCTCCTGCCGCATCAATCTAGAGCTCAATGCACCGGCCACGTCCCGAGCCGATTACATTGCAGACGATTGGGAATTTAACATTTCATGTTCCCATACTGGTAGATTAATGTAGTCGGCCTGGAACATGTCAACTCCTGCCTAACCTCAAGCCAATCCCTGGCCTGAACAGTTCAACATTATGGGGTGAACAAACATGGGTAAAAGAACAATGCATATGTTTTTTTTTATTGTTTTACCAAATTATCTGCTTATTTCATTATAATGCCTGGAATCTTTCAACTGGGATTTGGGGAACATCAAGGAAACTCTTTAAACTGACACAATGTAGATAAACAAGCAATCAATTCAAAATAAAGATGCAACAAAATATCCATCTTAAATGCTTTACCATTTGTTTTACTTAATCAAATTATTGAAAATAAATAAAGGTACATATTACATATACCCCAAGTTGGCCATTGTTAACATAAGAAAAACATGTTTTATTTAGCTTGGGATATAATCTAAGAACATTTCAGCTACAAGTCTAAAGCACTATCTACTCCCTGTTTTTACAGAAGATCTGCCCAAAGTTAAGAGGTGTTTAATCATGTTATGAACATCCGATCAATTATTCTGAGTTTCTCATTGCACTGCAAGGAAATGCTTGTAAATCTTTTTTTTTCTTCCTTTGTCTAACATCAATTACTAATACACTGCTCAATTAAATGAACAGAACACTTTAATCACACATTGGGTCTTGATGAATGAAATGTATGAATTCAAACTCCCGAAAATGAAAGTGTGACACAATAGTGTGTTTGGCCCCCACGTGCCTGTATTCACTCCCGACATTGTCAAACCATGCTCCTAATGAGATGGTGGAGGGTGTCCTGGGTCTATGTCTCCCAGATCAGGGCATCAGTGAGCTCCTGGACAGTCTGTGGCACTACTTTCCAGAGGTACTCAATTGGATTCAGGTCTGAGGAATGTGAGGGCCAGTGTTACGCACGCCTTTTGTCAAGGGAGCTGTAAGGAAAAATACTTTCATTCTGTGTGTTTTGGAATGATGAATCAATGTGTCATAATAAGCTATAATCACAATCATACAATTGTATGCTTGTGCCTAAGAATGTATAGCCATATCATGAATGCATTATTAACAGCCAAATGAAACTGCTTAAAGCATGAACAAAACAAGTAATGATATGTAGTAATCACATTGAAGACACATGTAAAGGTGGAGTAATAAAGCAGAGGGCGAACGAATAACAGGAAGCGCATAGGGTGTACAAGAAAGACCACAAGACTACAGAAAGACGCATCCAGGTTCGAGAACACCAACTTCAACCGGAAGATGTCGGACAATCAGAACACTACGCACACCACG
>JACXGK010014269.1:0-11772 GCA_016801125.1 Novumbra hubbsi
CCGCAGCAACCATCTGAATAGAGGGCCTAACCTATTGGGTATTGAGAGACCGCAGCAACCATCTGAATAGAGGGCCTAACCTATTGGGTATTGAGAGACCGCAGCAACCATCTGAATAGAGGGCCTAACCTATTGCGGCTGATACGCTGAATGAACGTGGAAGTGCCGTAAATGGATCCATTTCTAAAGAAAACTGTGCATTGACTGACTGTTGACAGGACACTGTAATTAAGAAGATTGCTGAATTCTGGAGTCAGCCAGCCAGCCAGCCAGCCAGCCAGCCAGACAACCAGCCAGATTGCCACAACTGCACTGCACACAGTCAACAGCAAGTGGTGTAGCTATTAAAGCAACCTCCCTGCGATCTCTGCATGTGTGTGTGTGTATGTGTGTTAGCGGCGCCAGTCTTTAGTGTGAACGGTCTGCTTAAAGGAGTAAAGGTTAGGCAATTACTCGAGCTCATCTTCCACATAAACAACCAATGATACACCAACTAATGAATATTACAGCTATGAGAGCATTTAACGTCGGCTCCCATGAAGACACATATCCACATTTTATGTACTACCGTAGGACTGTTATTCTATAGAACCATTACGTACTTCCAGAGAACCATTATGTGCGACCATAGCACTAATTTGTACTACTACAGAACCATTGTGTACTACGGCAACATAACAGACGGCTGTAAAACCATCATGTACAATGTTCTCTACTACTATAAAGAGAGAAAGGAGAAGGGGGACTGAAACGAGGGGAGAGAGAAAGAAGGAGGAGACAGGGGAGAGATGGTCGGGGAGACAGGGGAGAGATGGTGGGGGAGACAGGGGAGAGATGGTGGGGGAGACAGGGGAGAGATGGTGGGAGAGACAGGAGAGAGAGGTTGGGAGAGACAGGGGTGAGATGGTGGGGGAGACAGGAGAGCGAGGTTGGGAGACAGGGGAGATGAATGGAGTGAGAAAGGGTTCAGACAGAAAGAGAGGGAGATAGATAGATGGATACTAAGGAGGAAGTAAAGGGCTAGAGTGCTCAGCTGTCACTGCTTCCTGTGCAGGTGGAGCAGACAGACTGCCAACTCTCCCTCACCGCACACACACACACACACACACACACACTGCTGCTCCTCCATAATGGACATGTTTGACTGGTACCAGAGAGGGGAGAGGCAGGAAAGAAGGGGAGCGAGGGGCGCTGCAGACAGAAAGACAAAAGCCAGCAGGAGACAGAGGAGTCAGAATGGAGGGAGGAGAGCACACAGACAAACCCCATGTTCACAGTCCCGGAAATCACTAAGGATATGGCACACACACGCAGGCGGACGCACACACACACACACACACCGACAATTCCGCATTCACCGCCATGCTAATCTCGAAGGAAACGGCAGAGCAATTGAACATTTCCGCTTCCTTAATTGATATGAAGCCCAGGAGAAGGACACAGACGCCCCGGTCGTCACTCCCCCAGAGGAGCGAGCGCCACAGAAGGGTGTGTGTGGCGTCCTAAAGGACAACCTGTGGCCTAGGTAATGCACTACTTCTGCCATCAAACTTATTGCACTTATTAGGGAACAGGGAACATCAATGGCCCTCAATGATTTATCAGGAGTGACGATTCACAGACTGTCTGAATAGGATTTAATGAGCTGCTTCTCTGTGCATTAAATGTCTTTTAAGCTGTAGTTTTCCATAATGGTACATCTGGTAAGAACAGTGACGTCTGGATATTTAATTTCCATAATGGTTTCTTAAGTAACGTTGTGTCCTCTGTTGTTTTTTGTGCAGTATCAAATATATATATTTTTTTCCCCCGGATTCAATCCGGGATTCTTTTCTGTTCTCTTTCTTCAACTCTGATCGCATTAATACAGATGCTATTTTGTATGGGCTGGTCTGGTTGCTCCAAGCAGGGACAGACGAATGACTGTAGTCACTGAATGAACCTCAGCCATGGTTGATAGCCGCGGTCCCTGAACGAACTGCTCTCGCCTGGTTGACCCATTTGTCAATTCTTCATTCCTTTAGTTTCCTCCAGCGTGGACAGCCGGGGTCCTATGATGGCCAATGATCCAATGATGGCTGGTTATTATTTTCTATACTCCAGACTGTCCATTCTGCGGCCTGTAGCAACCTCCCCTCACAGCCCCCCTCCTTCCTCACAAGGCCTCTCCGTAGGTCTCTGATTGGCCTCCTTCTTAGTCCTCCAAACCCAGGTACATTTTTTAGGTCTAATTCCAAACGGACAAAAGCAGCCTTGTTAAGAAGCATTGAAGAGAATTGGAACTTAAGTGCACCTCCTCAAGTTCTAATGGAGTGGGTCCTGAGCCGGTCTTACCGCGGACAGCTCCGGCATTCAAGCCGTGTGCCTCTTACAGTGATCGGTGTCTAGAGCCTTGGCCCACTGCCGTACTGCACAAAGCACGGTAATCAGCGTCAATACAAAAATGTTCACGCTCTACAGGCGATATAGACGGATAGAATCCAATCGTCTCATTGTTTAATTATCTGTGTTGTCAATCAAAGGGGGAGGAATGCAGAAATTGACGCCTGGAAGAGAAGGAGGAGCGGTCCTCCTTTCTCACGTCCTCTCTATGGCCGCTTTGCTTTCACACCCCGAGATTCTCTTCAAACACTGTCCGCTTCCCGAATGCCACCTTGCTCCCTCTTAAGGGCACTTCCTTCGATTAGAGTTCTGCGCAGGGCATAGGATGTCATTTCAGACACGGGGAGAGCCTGTTCACCAGACGGCGGCGCGGATAAAAGTCCTGAAGTGGCGTGCATTTTGTGGTCAGCCGGCGTGGTTAGTTTCCCTCATGGAGACTGTGAACGGCTTTGACACCTCAGAAATGAGCTCCATTCAGGCTCACACAATCACCCCAGACACATTCTCAAGCAGCAAGGGCACAGTATTTGCACAACAATGGTGCCCGACTTGCGTCTCGTGGAAGCAACAAGCGGATGACGCTGCCTGGTAATGCATCTATCTGTGTATCGCTATTTGCCTCCCCGGGACTAACCCCCCCCCCCCGGGGGCTCTGCTTTTGATGGAGGCGTGGGTGTATGGATGACGACACTCGGGTGAGATGAGGGCTGAGGCACGCACACACCCCGGAAGACACGCAAACGAACATGAAACCTCCTCAATCCTCTGGGGAATATAGGTTAACGTAGCGCGCCGCGGACACTGCATTGGACGTCATGGAAACGGTGATACTGTGCGCACACGGGGGATTCTGTGAACGCGCCGGGAGGACCACCCCTGGGGCAACAGCGGCAACATGGGAGGACCACCCCTGGGGGAACAGCAACAACATGGGAGGACCACCCCTGGGGGAACAGCAACAACATGGGAGGACCACCCCTGGGGGAACAGCGGCAACATGGGAGGACCACCCCTGGGGGAACAGCAACAACATGGGAGGACCACCCCTGGGGGAACAGCGGCAACATGGGAGGACCACCCCTGGGGGAACAGCAGCAACATGGGAGGACCACCCCTGGGGGAACAGCGGCAACATGGGAGGACCACCCCTGGGGGAACAGCGGCAACATGGGAGGACCACCCCTGGGGGAACAGCGGCAACATGGGAGGACCACCCCTGGGGGAACAGCGGCAACATGGGAGGACCACCCCTGGGGGAACAGCAACAACATGGGTGGACCACCCCTGGGGGAACAGCGGCAACATGGGAGGACCACCCCTGGGGGAACAGCGGCAACATGGGAGACCCAGCCAGCGTCCTATTCCCACAGCTGGGTCACTTTTAAAGGGCAGCCTCCCAGATGGGGCCCCACCGTTAACAAACCCACAGGCCGCTGTTCCCTTCATTGCCGTAGAGGATTGGCTCTGATTTTCCACTTCATAAATTGGGGTAATTTCTCAGAGCCTTGGAAATGGGCCAATATGGTAAGTCAATATCTCCAGGAGTGGAAGGCCGCAGGGAGCCCACACACACTTTCACTGCCCGCACACGCCGGTCCACTCAACGTATTACGGCACAGCAGTGTTAGGTTTAACACCAACAGCGGAGCGGGCTGTGGGGGTTAAAGCGTTTGGCGCGTCGGCCCGCCGTGGGTTATTTCCACGTGTGTCGAGGCGTCCGCGCGTGTAACGGATTACTGTCACGTCTCTGAAGTGAGGCCGTTGCCAGTGGCGCAATATCCCCCCTTGATTCCAGGGATGATTGCTATCAAACAGCGTGACAGGGCGAGATTGATTTACGCACACACACACACGAGCACACACACGAGCACACCCTTTCTACGTTCTCGGGAAGAGCTCGCGCCCCAAAACATAGGAGGGCGGACATTTTGCAATATCCACGTCGCCGTTGCAGTGTGAACAAAAGAACGGTATCAGCGTAAGAGCGGTTGTCATTTTTATTCTGTCATCACAAAAGGCGCTACAGCCACAATACACTTTTACATGCGGCCATTTTAAATTTGACATGTCTGGGCGTAAAGATAATAGTGGTTCTAAGAAGCAGGTCGTCAGATAGCGGCACAGTCTTTTACTAATCTCTCTCTGGGATAAAGCAATGCAGATGAAAGCAAGGCACAGTCACGTGAAATACCATCCCGCTAAAATGTCATGCACTGATAATGGGATTATTGGGATGATTTAAAGTTAGAGTTAGATCCGGGGGTTGGAAGTGAGCCTGGAAGATTCTTGGGAAAGGTCAGAAATGTATGATGGAATTTTTAAAAGCATAATCGTGAACGTCCGGACACCACACATGGGCTAAACCAGCGTTGATGATAATGATAATTGTGTGTGTGTGTGTGTAGATACACCGATCAGCCATAACAATATGACCACTGACAGGTGATGTGAATAACACTGATCATCTCGTCATCATGACACCTGTCAGTGGGTGGGATATATTAGGCAGAAAGTTGATTTGTTAGAAGCAGGAAAAATGGGCAAGCGTAAGGATCTGAGTGACTTTGACCACATTGTGATGGCTAGACGTCTGGTTCAAAGCCTGTGCAAAACTGCAACTCTTGTGGGTTGTTCACGGCCTGCAGTGGTCAGTTCCTATTAGAAGGGGTCCAAGGATCAGGGTCACGGGCAGCCAAGGCGAAGGCTGGCCCGTGTGGTCCGATCCAACAGACCAGCTACTGGAGCTCAAATGATTGAAAACGTTAATGCTGGTTCTGATAGAAGAGGTGTCAGTACACACAGTGCATCACAGTATGTTGTGTAAGGGGCTGTGTAGCCAGGGACCAGTCAGGGTGCCCATGCTGACCCCTGTCCACTGCTGAAAGCACCTACAATGTACACGTGGACATCAGAACTGGACCACGGAGGGAGAACACATGTTACCAGGATGCACTATGGGAAGAAGGCAAGCTGGCCGAGGCAGTGTGATGCTTTGGACAAGGTCCTGCTGGGAAACCTTGGGTCCTGCCATTCCTGTGGATGTTACTTTGACATGTAACAGCTACCTAAGCATTGTTGCAGACCATGTACACCCTTACATGGAAACAGTATTTCCTGATGGCATTGGCCTCTTTCAATAGGATAATGTGCCATGCCACAAAGCAAAAATGGTTCAGGAATGGTTTGAGAAACACAACAATGAGTTCATGGTGTTGACTTGGCCTCCAAATTCCCTAAATCTTAATCCTAACAAGAATCTGTGGAATGTACTGGACAAAACAATCCATGGATTCCCCACCTCACAACTTACACAACTCAAAATGTATTCAGACCCTTTCACTTTCTCCACATTTTGTTGTTTTTATTTTTGATTTTATTTAAAGTATCTTTTGCCATTAAACATACAGCCAATTCCTCAAAATGTAACAATAATTGTTAAAATGTTAAATGTGTCTATTGACCTGTTATAAATGACAAACTACAAGACACTAAATGACAAACTACACCTCATGTACATAAGTATTCACACTCTTGCCAACACACAAAATGAGTAATTCTGATGGATCCTGTGTCATTTCATCATATTTGAGATGTCTTTAAAACTCTATATTAGTCCATCTAAGGACATTTCTTTTGACTGGACATGATTTATAAAGACACACACATACATACGGTTCCATACTTTATAGTACATGTCAGAACAAAACACCAAGCAACCAAAGAAAATTTGTCCTTCAGCAATTTGCCAACTAGTGTTTGTACAAACTGTCATGTCTGCCTTTCTAAACTGAAATGACATTTTTGTGTTCAGAATGGTGGTGGTGTTGTGCCCGAAAATGGACCCCTAACCCTAACCCTAACCCTAACCCTAACCCCCTTCTGCTTGAGGCCCAACAATGTTCCCTTCACTTCAATTTCAATTTAGCCTGCGTTTCACTGATATTTATAGCAGAATACATTCTTGTATCTGTGTCCTTAAAGAAAACGGTCAAAAAGATGGTTTTCAGCAATTTACTATTGAAATAAATCTCTGAAAATGAGCGGCTATTTTTTTCAATTGTATTAGTCTATAAAAGCATTTATTTGAAAAAAAAATCCACTTCCGTTTCGTATTCGAAATATTACATTTTAAAGTATGTTTAAATCCAGCGATAGCTTTTCTGACACCCGCAATAATATTAAATAATTCTACAGGAGTGTGAAATACTTTCCACTGTCTTCAAAGACCAAATCATGGAATGTTCAGTAAGACCAGTGAAACATAGGCTAAATCAACAACGTAGCGAAAGGCAAGCATCTCCACAAGAGAGTTACATCAGTGAAGAATAGCATGAGCGCAGCAAAGTGAAGGAAGTATTCTGGCAGGGGGGCCATTTTCAGCACAACAGTGGTCAACATGATCGTGTCAGGACAAAACATATTTGATATTTACCAAATCAGACATCAGTCAACAGTTCACGGTCATTCCAACGTCAAAACAACAGGTGAAACAAACCAACATGCAGCGGACTCTATCGTTTCAGTTTGAACCTAAATGTAATCGCGTGCATTTAGGTATCATTAGCAAGGTAAGGAGGAAGAGCTCGCATAGCGTCATCTAGACATACGTGGCTGATGTTAATAACCTTGTGTGACAATATGCAAAAGGGTCTGGCATGTAGCTTGCGGCTTACTGTAGGAATAAGCTTGCATGATGTGCCAGATGATGTGCTAAATGCACAACCAAGGACAGTCCTACAGCTGTCAATGATGCCTGGCTGATTGCCCAAAAACCATACTGACGCGAAGGAGTCAAATGAGCAACGAGATGTTTTGAACAACAACTACGACCAGCTGGCGCAACTAGCCACGTAACCTTCGTGTCAAAGCAATTTCACGATGGATGAAATAGTACAAATAAATGCATCAAAGAAACACTCTGAATGAAGACAAGGTAGCTCATTGTTTTAAGGAATTCTTGATAACCCATCGTAGGAAAACAATCGGATGCTTGACGTTGTGGTAAATTACTTTTTTTGCAGCTGTGATGAAAATGAATTCAGCACATCCTCTTAGTGTACACATGCCATACTTTCATACTTTCGTGGTAGTTTGAGGGTTATTAAACAAATAATAGAGCCATATTGAAGTGTTTGAAATCACTTTGCAAATATCAAAACGTTTAAGTATCCCTGTGCCTGAATAAAGCTTCGCAAACGTTGCAAACTTGCGTCCAATTGTTTCCACCAGAAGGGTCAGAATCGATACTACAAGGAACATTATGCAAAACTCTAATGTACTGACAAAAGAAAGAGCAATCTTCTTGGGAAAGAAAGAAATAAAACGTGGGCATGTTTATGAATTGCATTATATACGGGGGTGGCAAAATGTCACACAGCTTATTAGCATGTGTGTATGTAATGCACGCACTATACAACAGTGTAATCATCTCTGCAGCCCTATCACAAACCCTGGAAGAGAGAGTTAATCGAATAAGAAAGGACTGACTGAGTCTGTCTGCCAATCAAAAACCAGGCATGGTGCAAAATATGTACCAATAATGACAGCTATACAATTCAAGTAAGTTCCAATGTGTGCAAGAAGAGATTTATGAACCCACTGACACATTCATCCATACATTTCAATTGACTGCATAACGTAATACTTGCTGCAAAAAGGGACACAGATCAGCCCAGACTACGTACACATCACCCCAAAGAAACAGAATCATTGAGTCATCTGTTTTGATACGGTCCATTAGTGGCTAATTTCTGCACTCCAATGCCCTGTCAAATCGTAATATCAGGATATGATTGGACCTGCAGTCAGCACAGTTGAGAGACACGGGGGGGGGGGGGGGGGGGGGGGGGGGGGGGGGGGGGGGGGGGGGGGGGGGGGGGGGGGGGGGGGGGGGGGGGGGGGGGGGGGGGGGGGGGGGGCTTGATCAGGCAACAGGTAACGTTGCTGTGTTCCTGGGGAAGGGACCATGGAACTGTCCAGGCAGCAGCAGATACATCGCAGGGAGGTCCAAGCCCCTCGAGGCGACAGGACGGAGAAGAAAGTGAAGGGGATGGTGGAGGGGGAAATATTCCACAAGAACATATAATCTGGAGTATTGGACAACATGTGGCGGCCGTTAGGTGATTATTTGTTTTGAAAAAGGAACACATTGGACCGATGTGGAACCGAAAACGGGCCATGTTTTGCAGGGTACCGGGGCGGTAGGCTTGTGTCGGTTGTTAGTACCTGTAACATCACCTTAACGTTACAGGAGGGCACGGTCAAGGTGTCCCACCACGTGCGACTGAAGCCTCCCCGACCACACAGAGGTCAGTCAGAAGGGACTGGAGTCAGACACGGGCTGGAAAGCCTTCTGGCTGACTCCGTGACCGCATGTTAGCCTGGTGATGTCACGCCACCGATATGCCCCTCCCACCCTTTTGATACCGGGCCCCCCCGGTTGGATGAGATCTGGACGTCGTCATCACACTCCCGTACTGGAGATCCTGATCAGACGTGCGCTGGGGGCGTGGGCGCGTGTGTGTGGGCGTGAGTGCTCGTGCACACACACACACACACACACTCTTCCTGCTACGCGGGCCAGTCTTTAATGTTGAGGCACGCCATTAAAACTGAAGCACTTCCTCAGATCCAGAGCTTTTATCCTGATTACTTATAGGAAAAGAAAAAAAATATATGGGAACAAACTGACGACCTTCAACAACCGGCGGCATCGCCAGCCCTCCCACCATGCCTGAACTCACGCGTCAACACACACACACACACACACAGAGCAGATGCAAAGACACATGCATCACGGACACACACACAGGCGGCACACCAGTGAACGCACAAGCGCTCCAACATACACTCGCTGACAAACACACCGGAGTCTGGAGTCCAGTCCAGTCCTCATCCGCTTAATATTCGTCTGGCGTGCCTCTGAAGCGATCTCTCATTTTACATCATAATTATTATTAGTAGCGGCAGAAAAAAAAGAGACACATCTGCATGTTCAATTATAGCAGGGCCGATGCCAGCCTGATAATAACACACAAGATTGGCTAATGCCCTTGCCTCAGAACCCCTGCAGCCATTTAATGTAAAGAGAGAGGCAAAGTGAGAGTGAGAGAGAGAGAGAGTGTTAGAGAGTGAGAGAGAGTGAGATTACTGTAGGGACCCAACTGTTGAATCGTCAGTAATTAGGTTGGTCAGAATCCCTTTCCTGCAGAGAAAGAGAGTCAGGAGACAGTGAGTCAGAGAGTCAGAGAGAGAGAGCCTCTGCTTTTAATGGCCAACCGTTCCACCACACTCCCTCCGCAGCTTCAGATCTCCAAGCAGATAACTAGCCTTCCCTACTGCTTGGTGGGCAGAGACAGGACAGCCATCTTATTTGTAGCACTGCACATCCAGAACTGAACGGAAGGGAGAGAAATGACTCCCTCCCCAAGATCTTGCTTCTACTGACTGATGGGTTGGGAGATGCTTAAATGGATAGATGGATGAAGTGAGCTTGAGATGGATGATGGAGATAGATGGACGGATGAGGGGAGTGAGAGACAGATGAACGGAGGCACGTGGATGGATGAGGGGAGTGCGGCGGATGGATGAAGCGAAGGAGGGATGATTATGGAGAGACAAGGATGATGGGAGCGATGGTGGCGGATAAAGGGAGGGAGAGAGAGAGCGACATTGAATGAAAGCAGGGCACGGAGGAGGGAGTCGGGGGGTGGGAACCACTCCACTATGGGGCCCTCTGAGGCAGAGGGGCCTCTGCCACGGACCAAGGAGGTGGTGATGGATGAGGCCCTCGGTAAAGGGGCCCCTGGACACGCCTACTCCGAGCCGCCTCCGGGGCCGACGGTGAACTTTGGGCTGAAGCCACGTGGGCCATCAGAGGCGGGGAACGGGTGAGCAGACAGGCGGCGAGAAGGGACAAGGGAGAGAAAAAAAGGGCCGAAGACACTCGAGCAGACGGAGGGGACAGTGAGGGTGTCCGGTGGACGGAGGTGCTACAGGACAGCCTATTAATCAGGCTGGAGAAACACCATGCATGGAGCCCCAGCGGGACCAACACCACCGGGCTTTAAAGGGCCTCAGCGCCGTGGACAAGCCCGGTGGCGGTAGACAGTGACAGTAAAACAGAGATAGTGGAATAGCGAGAAGTGGGACCGGGCTTGCTGACACTAATACAGACACAAACTCAACAGGGGGTTTTGACAAGAGTGCACTTCCTTTTCTCCTTTAACTTCCTCATTATCCAGCCCCTTTCGTTTTGAGTGAGTGTGTGTGTCAGCGCCCATGTCCACGCATGCGTGTGCCCGTGTGTGCCCCCCCCCCCCCCCAAAAGTGGAACTAGTTCCCTGGAACGTGGCTGGCTGTTTCTTGGGTGAGGTCCCTCAAATAACAGGACGGATCTGCATATTTATTCGTTTTTCGCTGGTAAATCGGTCGGGATAAGAAAGATGGAGGTACAACAAAACACTGTCAACACTCTTGTTTTTGGACTTAATATTCATTCGAAGAGTGCATCGGGCTGAGACAACTCAATAGAAAGCACTTCTCTAGGAATCTTGCAGTCCACTTACATGGATAGGAAATCACTATTCCAATCCATTATTACACAGCATTTGCAGCCAGGTGCGCTAGCTGCTGGTGCCACCGTTGATAATTCATTGGATTAAAGATTTTGCTTCAAACTCTAACTCTCTGATAGCTTTGATTAGCTTCGGTTCAGCTGTTGTTTGGGTTTTGTTGCCTAGGCTACATAGACGACCAACAAACAAGATTGAATTACCACAGGATGGAGAGAGGGGGAAAGAAGAGGAGAGGGGGGAGAGAGAAGGAGAGAGGGGAGAGAGAAGGATACAGAAGGAGAGAGAGGGAGAGAATGGGAGAGAGAAGGAGAAAGGGGGAGAGAGAAGGAGAGAAGAGGAGAGAGGAGGAGAGAGGGGGAGAGAGGAGGAGAGAGAGGAGAGAGGAGGAGAGAGAGGAGAGAGGGGGAGAGAGGGGAAGAGAGAGGAGAGAGGGGGAAAGAGAAGGAGAGAGGTGGAGAGAGGGGGAGAGAGGGGGAGAGTTGAGAAGGGAGCAAGAAAGACAAAGAGTAGAGCAAGAGAGAATGCTGACCGAAATGGTGGAGGGTGACAGGGAAGAGAGGGAGGGAGGGGAAAAGAAAGGTTGTTTTTCAAGCAGCTGCGGAAACACATTTCTTCTCTACTATTTCCTGTTGCTTCTTGGAAGAAAGACCCACTTCAGTCTGAAACTTCACTTAATTACTCCAGAGACAGAGGGAGAGAACGAGAGACACAGGTGGAGTGAACGAGAGACACAGGGGGAGTGAACGAGAGACACAGAGGGAGAGAACGAGAGACAGGGGGAGAGAACGAGAGAGACGGGGGAGAGAACGAGAGA
>JACXGK010014270.1:0-11857 GCA_016801125.1 Novumbra hubbsi
TGTTTCTACGCGGAACGCGGAGACGGTACGGTACCTGCAACGCCCGCAGCAGCTGGCTGCAGTGCTGTATCCGGGCTATGTCGAACAGCTGGTTGATGGCCCGGTGGGCCAGCTCCGGCCGGAACTCCGTGTAGGCCTCGATGGCGTTCAGAACCTGGTCTTCGTTCTTAGAGCCCGTGACCTAGACGGCCACGTGAAGACAGAGGACACATTAACACCAGGGCAACAACACACACACACACGAGGTCCTTATTATTAACAGAAAACTAAAGTTCCCATTTCCCCCCCGATTCATTAGACTGTTTGACTCAGAGCGAATACATCTGATCTGAGGAGCTACACTGTGAGTAGGATTTTGCTCCAACCCTGCTCTTTGTGTTTCCGCTCGACAATGGAGCCAAACCCTGCACACCCAGTAGATCCCCGGGAGGGGAATAGGAAATCCCTGGAGTGACTCTACCTTGTAGGCAGGGATGTGAGTCACGTTGCACAGTGTGGTGTTGTAAAGTCCCAGAAATTGCAGAGGCCTCTTCAGCTCCTGGAACGGGTAAATGCTGCTCTTACAGGGTTCAATGCTAAAGATCAGGGGGGAAAAAAGCATATTTTAATAACACGGAAAAGCATGTTTTCAAAACGAGAGAACACTTTCAAACGGTCCTATCAAAGTGAAATAATGATTCACGCGACAATGGCCAGAAGCTAAGAGTTGCCGCGTTCCATAACAGAGACAAACACGCTGCAAGCGTAAAGGACCGTACAAGCCCTCTTAACCCTATGTAGATGCCCCGCGATTCGCCCCGTGAGCCCCGGATGTCAAGGGACTCACCTCGGACGTCCCATGGCCTCCTCAAAGTGCGGCACGGTGCAGTTGTCCAGCATGATGTGTCCGGAGATGTCCAGGGACACCAGGTTGACCAGGCCCTGCACAATGGCCGTCAGGGTCTTCCGGGTCATCTTGAACTTGGAGGGGCGTTCTCTTGAGATGTCCAGGTGCCTGGGCAACGCAGAGACAGCAGGGTATCTAAATGGCTACCTCTCTAAACAGGGACGCCTGCTTGACTGAGGGAAGTTAAAGTACGTTTCCAGCCTAAAGCAGTGACCCACCAGCCACATTTGCCCCCCCAAAAACCGCCCGCCCCAACCCCCCCTCCAGGCTCACCGGAGGTGCCCCAGTTCCACCACGGTGTTGACTAACTCCTCGGACAGGTCCACGTTGTACAGCACCAGCGAGGCCAGCCTCTCCTTCCACTGGGCCAGGAAGGCCGCCCGGGGCAGCTGGACGCCGGACAGGTCCAGGGAGGTGAGGGCCGGCAGGGGCTTTAGCAGGCCCTCGGCGTCCACCTCCTCTGGTAAACCACCCAGGTTGAGGAGCCGGAGCCGGTTGAAGCCCTGAAAGCTGAAGTCCGTGTCCAGTGCCTGCCTGGAGGCCGGACGCTCCTCCTCCTCCTCCTCGTCATCCTCGTCGAACGCCATCGGCGCGCCTCCCTTGCGGTAGAAGATGCGGCTGCAGCCAAACAGGCTGAGGGAAACCAGCGTCTGGCGAAAGCTGGTCAGAGTCCTGAGGCTGCGTGCCGACAGGCTGTGGCAGTTGGTGAGGTGGAGCTCGATCAAGTCCTAGTTGGGAGAAAAGTGTTAATGGACGGTCAAGTGGAAAGTGTTTAGAAACGTGTGGTTAAAGCCTAAAGGTATCATGCTTTAGCACTTCCTCTTTCAGGGCTTTTTAACCACTAAAAAAAACAAATCTAAATCTTCTAAATTCAAATACACCCCCAGAATCTGTATAACACACGGGTAGTTTTTTAAATGTTTTACTTTCTTGTTATGTTTGAGAATGACGTACAAAGAGGCATGTTGGAACCCTACACGGACCAGTGCGCCAAGCTACAAAAGACCGGAACACAAAAGAAATGCCCATCGCTTCATTTGGCATTTCATTTGCTTCTAACTGAAACAAGTTTACAGGCTGAAAGCAATATTATCAGAAAGATCATCTGAACCACAGGGGTCCTCTTGAATTAGCGAACACCCCAGTCCTGATCCAACCCCAGGGCAAGATGAGATACACCCTTGTAGTTGGCCCCCGTTCGGCTGCTAGTCCACCAACATGCTCTGATGTCCCAACACGGTCTCAATCCACACATGCTCTGATGTCCCAACACGGTCTCAATCCACACATGCTCTGATGTCCCAACACGGTCTCAATCCACACATGCTCTGATGTCCCAACACGGTCTCAATCCACACATGCTCTGATGTCCCAACACGGTCTCAATCCACACCATGGCGACAAAATCCAAAGTCGCCTTTCTGCCCTTTTCAATGAGAACAAAATAAATGCCTAAATGGGTATGCATCGTTTAATTTAGATAGCTCAGAACAATGATTTTGTTAGGCCCAATTAGCTGAGATGACAACTTGACAAACATGCTGAAGCACGCTTACAACAAGTAAGACTTGATCAGCCATGTCCTAAAGGAACTGGTCCCACGGTGTGTGCCAAGTCCTTTTACAAGACAACTCCAGACATCAAGGGATAACGTGTGGTCTTGCGGGAGCTATAAACACTTGTGTAAAGTGGAAGAGGATTTATGGGAGAGCAATGTTTGCAACCCTTAAAGGAAAAATGTAGAAGGGCCACATTCGTCACCTGTGCCCAGGGAATGTGCACATGACTACACTAAACAGACACCACACACAGAGACAGAGGGAGGGTGAGAGACTGAACAGCCTCCTTGGTTAAGAGCCAACTGACATTTTAGGAGTACTTCTTTGTCTGTGTGTTTGTGTGTGTCTGAAATAGACATACCACTTTGCGTAGGCAGTGTGTGTGTGTGGTGGAAATGTATGGCCACTCCTTAGAGCAGGAGTATTCAACTCTGAACCTCAAGGCCAGATCCACTCCAATTCTTCACAGCAACTTCCTAATCAGGTCTGTATTTACACCTAGGACACCAGGTGGGTGTAATAAACGATGAGGTAGAACAGAAAACCTCCCGGCTCCGGACGTTGTAGCATAAGAGTTGAATGCTAATTATGCACTGATTTATAAGCCAGCAATCAGTATCGGACGATTGAAGGCAAAAATGCAATAATCATGACCGGGCAATTGTGTTACATCTGGCTAATAATTTTGGACAAACGCTTTATTAGACGCCCAATCAATGCGTGTCTGATTGGACGCCCAATCAATGCGTGTCTGATTGGACGCCCAATCAATGCGCGTCTGATTGGACGCCCAATCAATGCGCGTCTGATTGGACGCCCAATCAATGCGCGTCTGATTGGACGCCCAATCAATGCGCGTCTGATTGGACGCCCAATCAATGCGCGTCTGATTGGACGCCCAATCAATGCCCGTCTGATTAGACGTCCAACCAATGCGTGTCTGATTTTCAGAATCTTTTGTTTTTTTCCTCGCACCTGGTTGTTCCACTTCGGGCATGTGATTAGTTCCTGTTTTTCATACTATGTATGACTGAAATTGCATTTGTTTAAATGACAAGCATCATCAGAATATTTATGCCAGGGTAAACAGGTACATTGGCCAACGTTGGAACATAAATATTAGCTATCGATATTGGCCCAGAATTTTCCTATAGATGCACCCTGATGAATCCCCCTACCATATAACACATGATCCCCTAGAAGACATGCCTGCATTAGTATAAAAACGAAATCTAATTCCAAACAGGCTTGCACATCAACCTATTCTGTTTTTAATGCATTTGCGTTGTATTTCGCTCCGTGGGGCATATAGACCTGCGGTCTGAATTATTAACTGGATCCTTCCAGAAGCAGGTGAAAGGACAGGGTCCATGAACCACACCATCCATCTGTCACCCTGCCCCGCACCACACCGGTGTTTCAGCCATGGAGACCACTGCATTACCCCATGTTAACACCAGTAACTGAACTTCCCAACAACCACACTGGTGTTTCAGCCATGGAGACCACTGCATTACCCCATGTTAACACCAGTAACTGAACTTCCCAACAACCACACCTATGTTTCAGCCATGGAGACCACTGCATTGCCCCATGTTAACACCAGTAACTGAACTTCCCAACAACCACACCTATGTTTCAGCCATGGAGACCACTGCATTACCCCATGTTATCACCAGTAGCTGAACTTCCCAACAACCACACCTATGTTTCAGCCATGGAGACCCTCCCAACCGCCGAAAAGGTGTGTTTCAGCCATGGCGACCCCTCAATTAGCCCACGTTAACGCCATGTTAGGCTTTGGTGGAAGTTGGTGGAAAACCGAGACAATCAGTAACGGACAAAACGCTTTTACAGTCCTGTACGTAGCAATTTCATACGGCCTTTATACAGCTCAAAGAGATGTAACATCAGACTGGTCTAAGATAGGTCCCACCTGTTTCCCAATGGCATCCAGGTCCCTGTCCTGGACCACGTCCTCCCGCAGCTGGACCCTGGTAAGCCTGGTGCTTCGCGGGTCCGAAAACAGCTGGAAAAAGCCATCCTGTGGTTTGAAGTTACTGTCTGTATGTACCAGCTCCATGTATCTGTGAAGATGGAGATAACATCTGAGTGTGCCACAAAGAAACAATGGTGCAAATACTTATATTAACATTTTCCAAGTCATTTGGCAGAGCAACTTACAGTAGTGAGTGTGCGCTTTTTCTATATGCACCATCAAACCAAGGAAATACGTTTGACAAATAGACTTTTTTTTGGTACCAATTTTTTTTTTCAAATTCTTTGCTCTAAAAAAATAAAACTAATATTCCCCAGGTTCATAGAATTCCTTTCTATGACTTTTCAATTTGTAGGTTGTTTCTTACATTAAGCTGATTAAAATAGTCCACCACTTACTGCTGTTACAGAATCAAGCAAGCTGTTGTTTACATTTTTGATGGACAGACAAGTGAAGGAAACGTATAGATGCAGGTGTGGCTAAAAGAACTGGGCATGATGAAACGACAGGCAATTTAATATGTTTAGGAAACTAGTAGCATGTCTGTCGTTACACTGAAATCAAAATAAGCTACGGAGGATCGGCTAATAAGCAAATCTGAACACCCCACATGTTCTCTCAACACATTCAAATTTTTTAGAAATGTTCTCTATGACTGTGTTAACGTGGTTATTCCATCTATCTTATGACGAATGCGCTCAGTTGCTCAACATTAAATCAGAATCAGCTTCATTGCCAAGTATGTTTACACACTTGCTTTGGTATATTGGTTAATAACAGTAAAAAAAAAAAAGTAAGTAAAAAAAGTGATGAATAACAAAATAGAAAAACAACACAGTAAGTAAAAATAAAAATAAGACAGTGAAAAGCAAGTTAACTCCAAATTATTATACATGTATAATGGACCATTAGAATATCTTAGGACTTACGTGTTGACCAGCTTGTCACATATCTCACTGGGCAGGAAGACGTCTGAGCGCAGACAGAGCTTGTTTCTGTCACCTAGGTAGCACATGGTCTTCCTTAGGTTCCTCAGGCAAAAGGCTGTGGAAAGTGCCATGAGGCTGTCAGGGTTGTCCCCTGCTTTGGCTGCCATGTCAGCTACTGCTTCTCCCAACCCCTTGTTTGACAACAAAAGGGCAAAGCAGGTGGCCTCTGGAGGTGGGTGCTGGGAAGCTCTCAAAGGGAATGCATTGGGGTGGACGAGTTGGTCGACAAGAAGAGGCAGTGCTTAAGACCTCCCCAACTTTGGGTTTAGGCCTAAAAGAAGCTTGCAGAGACAAATAAAGACAATATGTTTTCATTAAGCTACTTGACATTGCTTTTATAGACATCTACAAATGCTATGATTTGCGTTGATACGGATAAAGTATTTAATGTTCAGGTGAAAAGAAATATATAGTATATCAACTTAAACAAAACGAAATGTGTTATAAATTAAATTGTAATGACAGGCATGACATTAACTTCATGTTAATTATTTACAATTTATGTTTGCGGAGGCAAACAAATATTTCAGCAGATCGCTAGCACTGCTTGTTTTCTTCTGAAGCCTTACATTTTACCTTTGACTTAATTACATTATATTGATTGCTAACTAGTTAACGCAGCTAGGCTGCAGCACAAACATTAATACGTCGAGAAATGAAGTACAGCATATTATGTCAAATGATTAGTGTTTAGCAACGTGTTGTTGTTAAAACGATATAATACCCAATTAGCTAGCTCGTTAGCCACGTCATAAACCAAGAGCAAGTCCAAAATAATTGATAGCTAGTTTGCAACAATAATTATTTTACAGTTGCACATACATACGCTATGGATGGAGGAATAGCTAGCCAAATCAAAAGTTATAATTTGATAGTTAAAATGATAATATAACATAATACTATAAATTGGTAGAGAATTTTTTTTTTGTCATTAATGTAACGAGAGGGTAACTTTCCAACATGACAGTTAGCTATTTAGCTAACTAGCAAGCTACATCAGAATCATCGCTAACTAAGGTATTAGCTGGCTAGGTAAAGAAAGCTATTAGCTAACGGTATTCCGCTGGCGAGTAAATGATTGGTGATCAAGTTAACTATGTGCAAGATTTGTCAACACTGCTCGTTTGCACTTTTTATCAGACAGTGTCATACCTTATCTTTATACACGGGTAGTTCTTTTGTTGATTCAATTAATTAATATGTTTTTTAATATTTAGCTAGCTACGTTCTCTTCGGTTTTTTCGTTTTCGACCGATGTCAACAAAACAACCTCCCCATCCGGTTCACAATGTGTTTCAACGTATTGCTTCCTGCTTCAGGAGAACTGGAAGATTATTAATCATTATTCTGGAATTTAAGTTCATGCTAAGTTGTAGCATGGTCTTTGATAGGTAAATGTCCTCTTCTGTTTCATAGTAGGGGTGAGCTACAAGAACATTGTAGCCATTTCAAGAATACGTGCAATCTGCGAACTCACATTGTGTTAAAGATACATAAAAATAGCTGATTATCCTATAACATAAAAACGTAATGCTCGTTTAGTTTACCAGGAGACAAAAAGCCGTCATAGCAGATGTCAAATCTAAATGTTTTGGTTTTTAAATAATGACACATAAATGTTTTGCCTGGGCACAGATCTAAAAACAAACAGGCCATTTGAGTAGTCTATGCCATAGATATAGATAAACGCCCCGACTTTAGAATAACCTGATTTAGCATATAGCCGTTTTCCTGAAAAACGTGCAACTATTGTTAACTGACTGAAAAATTCCTCATATTGTATATTTTAGGCATAAAGTACCTGGAGAATTGTTTGTGTTGTCTTACTTGTATTGCCTAATTTGCTAATAGCATCTTCATTGCTAAGCTAATGGTGCCATCTTAAAATATGTTAAAGTACAGTTTGGTCAGGATAAGTATGCTAAATGCCTGAAATATAAAAGCAAAACATGCAGCTTTTATGGCTAAAGATAAAGATCAATTAATGCAAACTGGATAGTCAGGATGGTCCAGCCAATTGTGTATACTGTGAATGTGAATTATATCAACAATGTCGCTGCCCGTGCGCTTTAAAACACCATTATGAAGACATTTATAGGAATACGGTTTCTATCCATGTCTATGGTCTTTACGAAGACATGGATGTTTCCCCATCGGACTATTTTTCTTGTGGCACAGGTCTTGCTTTTGGTTTCTTCCAACATGTCGAGCTCGTACCGAAGCAGGTGAGATGTGCATTTTATGTATGAATGGATATTGCCCGATGATTGTAGCATATTCGAATATGTAGCATATACATGGATGTCGTCACCCGAAATCTATTTTGGTGCGTTCGGCATAAGGTGAATCACTGTTCCTGTTTTATGTGGGGGATTCGAAATATCTTTGTAGGGCTAACGTTAGCCAGGCTAAGCAAGCTACCTAGCTAGAGAGATATAGCTCATAAGCTTGTACTGTCCGTTTTCTTAACTAAATGGGAACACGTTTTGCTAACAACATAGGTTTGATGGAATACTATCGTCTTTACAACTTATCCGTAAGTCTCTGTTTAAATACATTATATTTACACTGTGTAAAAATGTACAGTGGCTATATTTCTCGATCTAGCTATGAAACTACATAGTGCTAGTAGGTCGCTATACAACTCAGTACAATATAACCGAAGGACCGACTAAAGTTTTAAAAGAAATGCTTAACGTTGGCTAGCTGGCTAACTAAAAGCATGGTGAGGAAAGACTGAGAGAGAATACAGCACTTGTGCTGGCTAACTACTTAATTCCTCAAATTCAATTATGCAACCATACACGGTTGCTAACAACGTACCCACATTCCCTACTGATCTAATTATCACAACTAACTGAGACCACTTTTATACGACTTTAGACTCGAACATGTCATATCCGTTAGTTATATTTTACCGTGTTAACTATTTATAATAGGCCCTGTGTAGCTTAGTTGGTTGAGCAGTTCAATTGGCACATCAGGGTTATTGGTTCAGTTACTATTGTTGGCAAGAATAGAGAGTATGCACTTAATACTGTACATTTCTCTGGGTATGAGAGTGAATACAAATCCACCAGGGCAAGAGCATAACCTACGGCATCTGACTTTCTGAAATGTGCCTAGCTTGAATTCCCCTACCGCCTAGGTGAAATCTGTGGTTCTGTCCCCTAGACCGCACATTGCTTCTCCTTTAACATTACCCCACGTTGTTGTTAATATTGTTGACATTAATGCTGCAAATAGGAATTTGTTCTTAATCAAAGTCTCTGGTTGAAATTATCAGAATAAACGAAAAAACAATATGACATTTCAACCCTTGTGAGTTTGTGCAGTTCAAAGGACGACCATAATTGAATTAGTTGTACATTTTCTTTAGGCTTCTGTTATTTCTGGCAGTTTGAAACAGAACTTGAGAGAAAACAGACTCTTGGTAAATTGTTCTGCTCGTGTGCCTACTGTAGAAAAGTTTAAAAAAGCTAAAAGCTTCACATTATAATTTTTTTTGCTTATAGGCTAGTATACACTCTTGCTTCTGGAAAATAATTGATCTGTTACAAAGGGCAATAAAGGAAATGATTTAACAGTGTGACAGCAAAGCACTTTTGCCTGTTGTTGATGTTAATGATCTATGGGAGGACTAATGTCTCGTGGGGAACTGTATCTTTATAAAGTAAAACCAGACGCGATGTTGTCCTTCTTAAGTCTAAACAAGTCTCTTTGCTGATCAACTGCAGTTTTAAAGGGAGCTATGAAAAACAGGATGTAGCCGCCAGTGCGGAAACAGCGTAGTAAAGAGTGTGAATAAAATTGCAGGAGTACGGTATACTAGATTTTACTGTGGTTTGCTTAAGTAGGATAACACAATGTGATTTTCAATTAAATTAGCCTATGTAGATGGCTTGCGTACTGAACCTTCTCATTAAATGCCAATAGTAGATAGAAAATAATGCAGGGAATAAACACAGTGGCTAGTTTATTAGGTAGACCTACACGCCCACTGGAACCTGGGTTGGTCTCCACACCAGGAACGAATTTGCCTCAAGAACCCGGAAGTTATGCAGTGATGGATTTGCTCGTTCATAATTTTCTCAACACTTAAGTCCTTTACACCTCTGTAAGGGATTGACCTGTCTGCATGTAGCTTGGTGTGTAGCTTCTATGGATGCAGTTGTAAGCAGTGTTTGCTTTTTTCAGACTACTACTAAAAAGTCCTTCCCACCACTGGGCCTTTCATGTTCTAGTTGGTGGGCTGATTGGAGTTGCACTCTACTCCTGTTGTTTTCAGCGCACACACACACACACACACACCACTTTTCTGACCGGCTGTATGACCTGAGTTTGCTAGTTAGCATGTTTTGGGGCTAAATCACGATCTGTCAATCAAAATCTATGCTTATTTTCTTGGTGGCAATGTAGCTGAACAACCACGTCGAGGGGTTCTGTGATTTTGTCTGTTTTAATCATGGGATCATTTTAGTCTAATGCAAAGTTTATGGGGCCCAAAATTGTTTGCTGACATGCAGTACCGCAGTTTGAATGATTGCCTTAATGAGGGTCAAAGGCTAAATGTTCCAAATCACATGGGGAAGAACGTGGGTCACAACCCAGACATTTTCTGCCCAGAAATATAACCCGGCTTTCTTGTACAAATGCAGGATCCAGGAATTCAAGGTGGCTTTGAGTGAAGAGAAGCTAGATTTAAAAGCGCTTCGGGAACTCTGCTTCAGCGGTATGAAAACTCATAGCTTTCATTATTTTCGAAAATGACAATTAGATAAGTAGTGATGATAGGAGTTCGAACTGTTACCTCCTTTCTAAATTTCTCTATCTCTCAGGAATCCCATTTGAAGGAGGCATTCGAGCACTCTGCTGGAAAGTGAGTTTCTTGAGCCTTTGTGTATAGTTCGCCTTTGTTTTAATAATAGGTTCAGCTTGTTTGCTTTCATTGTTTTATTGGATACCTAAGGGATTGCAATTGAGATTTATTTTTACTTGCTTTACTGTTATGACTTGCTTCTTAACTGATGACTTGTAATGGTGAAATGAGTAATAGAACAGATGTTTTTAGGTCCTGCTCAACTATCTGCCTCTGGACCAGACGATATGGATCTCCTTTCTGAAAAAACAGAGGTAGCTTTTGCCAGAACTTTCATTGTCTTCTTACTCTAAGAAATGTGTGCACTTGTGAGTTAGATGGATATGTTTAGAATTACAGTGAAACCTTCTCTACAGGCAGTGACTTTTAACCGAATGTTTGCTCTACACTGTGGATATTCCTTAATTTTAGGCTTTCTGACAAATTGAATAACACAGTGTTAACAACCAGCTCTTCGTCAACTATATCCACAGTGTGGAATTCACTTTGGGAATATTTTCTTAGATGTTACCAAGCGTTCCTAAACACCCCTGAGCCATAATGGGATACGGCCTGTGAAAGACTCCCACTGGAGCACAACCCACCCAGAGGGGCAGCTATATCTGGGCTGCTCCTCCTAGGGGAGTCACTGGTGGTGGTGACAATTCATGGTTGTCTGCTGCTTCTGTTGGCTCGCTTGTCACATTGTTGAAGTCTTTTTTGTTGCGTTCAATAGAGCTTTCCTTGCAATTCATGGGTATAATATGACTGTATATGTATTGATACAATATAATACTGTCCTTATGACTGTATATGTATTGATACAATATAATACTGTCCTTATGACTATATGTATTGATACAATATAATACTGTCCTTATGACTGTATATGTATTGATACAATATAATACTGTCCTTATGACTGTATATGTATTGATGCAATATATTATCTCTCTCAGCTCTATTTGTAAAGATACAATGTGATAGCATTCTCATGACTATATACACTGCTCAAAGTAATTGAAGGCAACACTTAAATCACACGTCGGGTTGCGATGAACAAAACCTATTAAAGATCAAAATCTTTACTGTACATTGTGTAATTTGCTGGGAACAAAGTGATGTAACAACAGTAAATGGAAAGCAAATTCACCAACGGATTGAGGACTGGATTCATTTGTCCCCCCAGGGAGGTGTATACCCAGTTCTTGAAGGAGATGATCATCCAGCCTGGTATTGCCAAGGCCAACCTGGGACTCTCCAGAGAAGACGTAACAATGGAGGACCATGTGAGTTCTGGCCTCTCCTGTCCTCCAGCATATAACCATGTATCTTCCTAATGCACACCGCTGGGCCCAATCAGCTAACACATGGTCACTAATGCACACCGCTGGGCCCAATCGGCTAACACATGGTCACTAATGCACACCGCTGGGCCCAATCAGCTAACACATGGTCACTAATGCACACCGCTGGGCCCAATCGGCTAACACATGGTCACTAATGCACACCGCTGGGCCCAATCAGCTAACACATGGTCACTAATGCACACCGCTGGGCCCAATC
>JACXGK010014271.1:0-11836 GCA_016801125.1 Novumbra hubbsi
GGACGTGAACCACACTTCCTGGTGTTGATGGTGTAATGCTGTGGGGAATGTTTACCTGGAAACCTGAGGACGTAAACCACACTTCCTGGTGTTGATGGTAGAATGCTATGGGGAATGTTTACCTGGCAACCTGAGGACGTGAACCACACTTCCTGGTGTTGATGGTGTAATGCTGTGGGGAATGTTTACCTGGCAACCTGAGGACGTAAACCACACTTCCTGGTGTTGATGGTAGAATGCTGTGGGGAATGTTTACCTGGCAACCTGAGGACGTGAACCACACTTCCTGGTGTTGATGGTGTAATGCTGTGAGGAATGTTTATCTGGCCTGTTAGCTCCCTGGATACCCATTTAGCAATGCTTGCACGTCAAAGATATTAGTCTAGTTTTTTTTTTGTTTTTTTTTAACTACAAAATAGCTTTATAATCTCTTGACCTGCCTGGTCAATATTTTTGTATACCAATGGTGGGAGCAGTTTCCCCTTGAGGCTAGGACAGCAGAATCTCTAGCTATGTTTGAGTTCTTCCCAACACTGACTGCCAATAACTAATTGAGTAGTGTGCTTATCACTACTACTACTGAGTTTTGATCCAGATAGCTACTTAAAATATATACATTTACTGGAAATGGCCCTGGATAAGATCATCTGCTGAATGATTCAACAGTAAACTGATTAGAGTTTATTTTCTTTTAGTTGAGATATATTTACTACAATAAGCCTGGATTTTCCTATTTTCAAATAACATCTTTCCCTAACACCCTTTATTATAGTATTTAGCAACTTTCTTGGTTTTTATGGTAGAAATCTTAGAAATGGTAAATTTAAATCCCAATAACCTTTGTGAAGACACCAACTCTATAGGCTCATTTTGCTTGTTTATTAAAAGAAGACATTTGTGTTACGTAGACCATACAAATGCAGTCAAACACTAATCATGTGAAACTGAGCACTACACAAATGTCAGCTCATGGATTCAACATCATTTCGGTATTGTCACTACTAGTTAAATTCTGTTAAATTGAAATAAGTCTCTGGAGACAAATCAAGTTGGCATTCCATCCCAGCGATGGGGGAATAGACAGGGTTGGTATGAACCTGAAAGCATTTCCATCGGGGGATCGAGCTAGCTGCCTATTAGTAAGCTACCCTTACATCTCTGTCTGGCACCACTAACCTAGGATTAGTAGACATGTATTTGTGCACTCAGTTACAGTTATACTACTGCCAGGAAAGGCTATAAAAAGGTCATTCTGAAACCAAACAGTATAGCTGGCTTAATACAGCTAATTATAAAATATAACAATAAACTACCAAGAGTTGTAAATACATTGTTTCTGCTCTCCTACTGTAAATGATGGAGAATAATTCCCAATTTACTCCTTCCAATTGATGTTGTACAACATTAAACTGCAATTTGAAAACAATGAACATGTATGGGTTTCATGTTAAATTATTGTTTGTTGCACCATTTCTCGGGGGGTGAAGCTCTGAAGTGATTACTCAGCTACTTTGTTTGTTTCGCTGCACACACACACACACATACACACACACACCAGAGTCAAACAGAGACCTGGAAGACCCAATCTTCCTCTTACAACCTGCACCAATGGTTGACAGCAGAATGTTTTTAATGAAATTCAACAAATTTAATTTAAATTGGGCACATTTAGTGAGCTCCTGTCCACTTTAACAGGAAAGATAAATATTTTTATATATAAGAATATTATCTATAAAATTACTGAAGTGTTATTATTTCATACTATTTTAGAGTAATTTCTCAGTATTGGTTCACACTGTTTAAAAAAGGTGTATTGATTATAGTTCAATTCTACTATTTGGATTCTGTTCAAATGCTTTTCCCTGTGGTTTAGGGCCATTTAAATTGTTGAAATAAAAAAAAACACAATTCACAACTCATCTATGAATTAAAATCTGTTAGAAACGATTAACTTCAATGTTGCTGTGGAGTGTAAATCAGAACAGGTTTAACTTCCATGTTGATGTGGAGTGTTTATGAGAACAGGCTTAACTTCCATGTTGGTGTGGAGTGGGAATGAGATCAGGCCTAACTTCCATGTTGGTGTGGAGTGTGAATGAGAACAGGTTTAACTTCCATGTTGATGTGGAGTGTTTATGAGAACAGGCTTAACTTCCATGTTGGTGTGGAGTGTGAATGAGATCAGGCCTAACTTCCATGTTGGTGTGGAGTGTGAATGAGAACAGGTTTAACTTCCATGTTGATGTGGAGTGTTTATGAGAACAGGCTTAACTTCCATGTTGGTGTGGAGTGTGAATGAGATCAGGCCTAACTTCCATGTTGGTGTGGAGTGTGAATGAGAACAGGCTTAACTTCCATGTTGGTGTAGAGTGTGAATGTTATGGAAGAGATATCAAAAGAGGGGGAGGAGGGACTTGCTGAGATGGGGAATTTAACACCCATCAGATGTATCTATAGAACACCACTGAGCCAGCTAATATTTAAGGGAAGTGTATCAGAAGGGAGTAGAAGACTGGGTTTAGATGGTTGGTCTTTGAAGTATGATATTACTTCATATTAATGTATGCCTGCTTGGTGTTGAGGTATTACTGGTTATCGGTGGATCCAGGTGCAATGGATTCTTTCACTATTTCCATGCTTCACAGGAGTGAGATGGACTCTTCTGTGCTCAATATTGAATGACACACACACGTGAATACACACACACACACACACACACGCACCTCAACAGAGATCCACAATCAGTTTTTCAGCCTCCCCTACAGGTTCTCATCACATTCGCTTTACCCCCCCCCCCCCTGTCATTCTTTCTCTCCCTCTCTCACTTACTCTCTCTCTCTCTTTCTCCCCCATCTATCTTTCTCTTTCTACCCCTCCTGCTCTCTCTCTCTGTTATGTTCACAATTGTATTTAGAATTTGGGAAAGAAGCAACTTCTGATTGAAAAATATTTGGGGCAAGTGATTAGAAAGTGTTCTTCACCATCTATTCTTTCCCACAGTAAACACATTCATTTTAAATGGATATTTCAGGCCCATTCACATTTTTTCTGATGGAAAGTGGGTAAGAGCGTAAACGCTTTTAGTTGGAAAAAGCAGTAGGGCAATGGGCAAAAACTGCTTAATGCCTTTCGTTCAGATGACTCTTCAGCTGATTAAGTTCTCCCAATTTTTATGTGCTCTTTTTTCGTGGTAAAAGAGGAAGTCTTGCTTTTCGGTTTGCATATTTTGAGTGAAAACATAAGCCTCACATTTTAATGCCTTAGATTATGTTGGAGGATTGAATGAAACATTTTATTTTGACAAGGGTTTGATTAGCTTTTATTGTAGAGGTAGCAGTATTAGTAGTTCCCTTGCTTTCTATATCAGTGTTTTATAACAACGTTGAATGTCTCTAATGCACAGATGTTCAGACCAGGTGTGGTGGGTCCTTGACTTCACAGATGTTCAGGCCTAGTGGGGTGGGTCCGTGACTTCACAGATGTTCAGACCTAGTGGGGTGGGTTCCTGACTTCACAGATGTTCAGGCCTAGTGGGGTGGGTCCGTGACTTCACAGATGTTCAGACCTAGTGGGGTGGGTTCCTGACTTCACAGATGTTCAGGCCTAGTGGGGTGGGTCCGTGACTTCACAGATGTTCAGACCTAGTGGGGTGGGTTCCTGACTTCACAGATGTTCATGCCTAGTGGGGTGGGTTCCTGACTTCACAGGGAGCCGTGAGTAAACACATAAGTATTTCATGCTTCAAAGGCTTTACTAGCGCTTGTGGTCTTCCAGCTTTTTCTTGTCTGGTCTACAAAAAGGGTGGTTGAAGAGTGAAGCCAAAAAGTAGCCTCTTGCATGCTGAATCGAGCACTTCTGTTTTTACAGCTGTTGTGGGTGACTGTCCATGGTGCTGAATCGAGCACTTCTGTTTTTACAGCTGTAGTGGATGACACTCTATGGTGCTGAATCATGCATCTCTGTCTTTTCAGCTGTGGTGGGGACTGTCCATGGTGCTGAACTGAGCACTGACTGTCTTTACGGATTAGGGCGTGACTGTCCATGGTGCTGAACTAGACACATGACTCCCAGTCTATCTTAAAGCTTCTCCAGGGCACAGAATGGCCACACTTTGTCTTACACCTCTTCCGATGGCACAAGGCTCATGTTAGGGTCCATTTCCATCTGTCTCTGCCTTAATGTACCAGATGTTGTATCACCTCTCTTGACCAGGAATCCTCCTTTTTAGAAACTCACTGTCTATTGGCCACATGAGTGCTGTAGCTGTTTAAAGAGCCCTCCTGCTGTTGCAAGTGTATTGTCTGGCTTCGACCAAATACTGGCTGGATGTTTGCGGAAAGCCACTTCTGAGGGATGAGAGTTTGAGTGGGTGCATGTTGATACATGTTTTGAGAGATGTTGTAAGGAGAAAATGTACTGTGTATATTTATATACATGTTTTTTTTATTCTCCTGGACAAAAGCGTGCATATTTGCCTTTTTAGGATGCCGTCCTATTCACAAGGCCTTTGTTCTTTTTAATGGGAAAACAATGTACCACATAATCATCATCGCTTTGTTACCCAAAAAAAGAGCTTTGAGCATAGCCAAAGGTTAGACAACACACATTCAGCTGCTTATAATAACCCATGGTTCAGAAACTCAAAATGTACGTTTTTTTTTTAAACACTTTTTTTTTTTCTGCCATTTTAATTAATTGGATTATGGCACTGCCGCTTCGCAGAAAATGTAAATGTTAAGAGCTTCTTATCATAACTCATAGCTGTGTTCAGTCGGGCTGTAAACAGTGCAAAGTACAAAGCATTTAAAGTGCTGCAACCTATAGCTTTGCATGATGTATGTAGTATAACTATAAAAATACGTAATTGCAATGTCAGGGAGGGAATTACTGAAATGGTAGTTTAGGGATATCTATTAGGTACACACTGCCTATACACAAAGTCTAAACATACTTGATAATGATGCAAGCATTACATTTTGCACAAACTCACTCAGAAAAACGTGATAACTTGTCATCCTCTAAAAGTAATGTACACTTAATAGTGATAAACAACATTTCGGCCTTTGTCATAATGTTGTTTTACCTAGTGGGGAGTGGGAATCAAGAAGAATTGTATGCATATTTCAACCAAGTCAAGTATGTAGAGGGAACAGGGATATCTGATGTAAATCAGTGATTGTACTGTTGTGGGCTCTGATGTTAATCCTTTCAACACCCTTGAGGAAGCCTGTAATAATGGAGACGGAACACTAAAGTGCTTTGTTTATTAGATCTTATGCATTACATAGTCAACCCATATTTGCTGACTGAAAGCCCTGAAAGAAAATAATATCCTAAATAATAAAGAGAAAACTTGTCCTTGCCTAGCCTCATAGCCTTAAGAATAGCCCGGTGTCCTGTTTCTTATATTATTAGAAATTGTGATTTACTAGCTACCGTTAAGAGTACTTTGCCCTAAGATCCTCGTCCTGTGTGTGGTAATAACACAGTTTTTGCCTGGGAGCCTTGCGGCATTGTGTTACTGTAATCTGTAAGAACTATAGTCCTCCAGGATCTGAGATAAATGCTCCGACCCAGACAGACCATGATCAGTTACGTATGAAACAAAGCACACAGGTTTTCACCAGTTCGTGCCAGAGGGTTATGATTACATACTACCCCAAATAATTAAGGGAACACCTAAATCTCACATTGGGTCTCAATGAACAAAGTATATTGAAGGTCAAAACCTTAACTGTACATTGTGTTATTCGTGGAGAACACAAGGATATAACAACAGCCCAGGAAAACCCAAATCACCACCATGCCCATGCAGTCTCTGGCAGTTTGTTCAGGAACATGCACACCAGTGGCCCGCTGGAGGTCATGTTGTAGGGCTCTGTCGGTGTTCCTCCTGTTCCTCCTCGCACAGAGGAGCAGATACCGGTCCTGATGCTGGGTTGATGCCCATCGACCACCCTGCCCAGTTCTCCTCGTGTATCTGCCTGTCTCCAGGCATGTGCCCTCCTGGAGGAGCTGGACTACCTGTGCAACCTGAATGGGCTGCAGGTACCACCTCATGCTACCAGTGGTGACAAGGACACTAGAAAAATGCTAAAAAGGGGCTATGGGAGGGCTCTGGGAGGGGTAAGGGATGGCCCTGGGAGTGGTAAGGGAGGGCTCTGGGATGGGTAAGGGTGGGCTCTGGGAGGGCTCTAGGAGGGGTAAGGGAGGGCTCTGGGAGGGGTAAGGGATGGCTATGGAAGGGGTAAGGGAGGTGCAAGGGTGGGGTAAGGGAAGGCTATGGAAGGGGTAAGGGAGGGGTAAGGGAGGGATATGGGAGGGGTAAAATTACGTCTAACGAATTCCAAATCCTTGATATACTTCACTGAGCTGGTATTGCCTTGGTAGTACAATCAGTTTTTCCAATAGGGTTGGTCAGGACACTGTATCCATTGCAAATGGATATATTTGTTTATGTTTTGTCAGTTATAATGTATTATTTTTGTCTTGCTGGATAAGGTTGTACTCTACATACAGTATGATATTAGCTTTTTGTATAAGCAATCTTTTTATCCAAGCCCCACACTCTGAGAACTAGGCTGACATAATTTTTTCATGGTTTTTTCTAGGTAAACATGACCAAGAACACATTCCTATTTCCAGCAACGTCCTGGGAGCAGTTGGGGTCTCAGGGAAAGAGCAACAGATGTTCCCCTTGGGATTTGATCCAACGATTCTTCCTGCAGAAGGTCTATCCACTGGGTAAATGCCACGGCCGATCTAGACCAGCCCAGCATATGTTAAGGATCTTTGAACTCTACCTAAAATGTATTGGCTATAAAATAAAGAAACAATGAAAGACAATGCCGTGATCTGATGCATTCTCGTTATAAACCATTCTAGTGTGTTCTCGTCACCTACTGCATTCGTTTATATCAAACTATAACTATTAATTATATATAATTAATTGGCCTACGCAGCATGTCATATCAGTTACTAATGGTTATGTCAGATTTCCCAGATCGTTGTTTCTTATTTTATTCTGTCATCTAAATTGTGTTTGTCCTCGCAATCATTAAGTCTTTGTCCACATCTCTCCTCACTGGGACGTCACCAGTCCATTAAAACCATTTCCATAGGCCACCAATGACACCAATAAAACTGACTCCAATTATTTTAGCAGAAGCAGTAAAGGTGATATTTGACATGCGTCTGCTTTATATAGAAACCCACATCCAACGGGGGACTTCACTGCAGGAGGTTGGACGGAAGCAGGGAGGTCTTGAAGCTACATTGATAAATGATATGCAGTCAGGAATAATTTTTTTTTGGGGAGGGTGGATTGATTAGATATCTGGGAAGGAGATGCTGTATATTAAAAACAGGAGTATCCACGGTTCAGCTACTCCGACACTAACCAGGGGATGATAAAAGAGGAGACTGACAGAAGGAAACATTTCCTCTTTAAGGAAACATGGAGTATATTTAAATGATCATATAAAGTATTCACACGCACAAATATATACAATGACTTCCCTGGTGAAATGTGTATGTATCCATTATTCTTTCTCCATCATGACCTACTGTAAACCCCTCTTTTGAAACGGAAATGGAGCGTGTCTCTGCTGAAGCGGAGAGAGAAAGAAAAAAATGCCAGGAGATGGAATGACGGAGACGACACGTGGGTTTCTGCCCACGCAAAACAAAGAGTCTGAGCATGAGAAAACTCCAGATGTGTGTGATGTCAGGTCAAAGTACTGGCACTTACAGTAATGATCCTCTTTGATAAAAATCGTTTTTATAATATGTATATCATACAAACGCATTGGCCCTCATTTCTGAAACCTCAGAAAACATCCCAGATTCAAGCGAGGCGAGAGATTTGATACTTCACTAACCACGTCACTAATGCACTCTGGACAACGTCTGGCAGATGGTGTCCTGGGGGAGTTTCTCCCAGACATGGATCAGGCATGCCACCCTAATGGAGTCTGATTCCCACTGGAGGTCCTTTCGTTGCTCCTCCTGTTCCTCTTCATCCAAAAGAGCAGATACCGGTCCAGCTGCTGGGTTGATGCCCTTCTACTGTCCAGCTCTCCTCATGTAACAGCCCGTCTTCTGGTTAATCCTCCATGATCTTGAGACTGTACTGGGAGACACAGCAAACCTTCTTGTGACGGCACGTATGGATGTGCCATCCTGGAGGAGCTGGACTGCCTGTGCAACCTGAATAGGCTGGTGGTACCACCTCATGCTACCAGTACTGACAAGGACACTAGAAAAACACTGAACTAGAGAATAATTAGTGAGGAAGGATAAGGAGAGAGCAATTGTATGTGGCCACCACCTTCAAAACCATTCCCTTTTTGGGGTGGGTCTTGCTGTTGCCTCTTGCGCCTTTTTCACTTTCATTTGCACCAAAGCAGGTAACATTGATTCACAATTACTTATGCTTCAGATTTCTCCCTGAAGTTTATTTAAATTGGTGTTATACCAATTTCAAACCCTGCAAGCACAACAGCAGACATAAGAGATAAAAATACAGCATGAAGTGAAAAGAGTAAATCATACATTAATAAGGTAGAGATACAATCAAACACTTTGGTGTGTTTGTTTTTCCACATTCCTTGTCATTTAATATTACCTTTTATAATTGTGGTTGTTGTTACAGAGGCGGTTATGACAATTTATTTTCATGAGAATTATGTTCTTATTGCAAATCAAGCATTAGGCCTAACTATTCTTTTTGATAGGCTCAGACACTCCTAAAGTTTGTTATAAATCAATTTAAACTAAGTTACATTGTTGTTCCATTATTGTATTGTTACCCTTTCTTTATTCAATCAAAGCATAGTAACTCAACCGCGGCCTGTTGCACTTGACCTGGGTCAAATAAAAACAAGCAATTAGAATGGAAAATGCCAAATGCAAACCCCTCAAATGCGTCTTAGCTTATAGAAACGTGTAAAAAGAAAACCCATTGAAAATATGGGCGCTATAATTTCAACACTGACACCAGCCAATGAAAAGGTTCTTGAACCACAACGTTGTTTGACATCAGCGTTGTTGTTGCATTTAATAATATCAGCATTTTTGCGTTGTTTGAGCATACAACATTTGTTTCACACCTTTTCTTTCACTCATACTAATAGGTCCAAACTTGTTTGTGTATTCCACCCTGAGGACAGGAGAACGTCAAGTCTGACCACGCTGCACATGAACCACCTGTGACCTTCCTGGTTCCTGAATGACATCATCGTCAGGAATGGGGTCTAGTCCCAGTGTATGTTTCCGGGTGAACACCCCTGCTTTTCTTTCACGCAATACAAAGACACCTGGTGGACCAAGAGTACTTCCGGATTGGGTTCATGAAACACCTAGGAAATCTTGAACACCATTGAGCTATTCCCTAAAAGGCAGGTTATCTCAGTTACAAAAGGACAAAGACAATCAAAACTAAAACCAGTTTGGTCTTTCAATGTGTTCAGTAGATTGATCTCATTCAGATAATTAGTAGGTATTTGTGCTGAAGCGCTGTACTCGGTTGACAGGGCATCCTCCTCTTGTCGGGAGGAGCTTCCACAACAGCCGGAAATCAAACGACGCGGTGTGTTTTTGTCCTGGTGTTGTTGTGCGGCGGAACCAAAAGCGGACATACTTGTATAAAGAAAAGGTGATTTAATCCAATAAACAGGTACAAACTAACATGAAACGGTAAACGTAAATGAAAGGAGTAACTAACAAAACGAAGTACAAATAACAGGTAGCGTATACACTGAACATTGAATTAAATGAAGAAAAACCGTGAGCTGTTGAGTTTCAAACACAAACAAACAATAAACCACACCGGATGTGGCTGGAAACTGAACCTAAGTAGGCTCCCCAATCAGAGTCAACTGAATGCAGCTGCTCTGACTCGGGAGCCCACAATGGCATGAAGAGGGCTAGAGGCCTCACAAATAGTCTTGCCCTGAAATGGCCAGGGGCTCGCAGCCAGGGCATGACAGTTTTTAGCTATTTATGTTGTCCTTATGAGATTGGAGAACTCAATTTGTCAGTTTTTATGTTTGCGACAGGTGAACCAAATCCGTCAATCTCACCTCCCGCTGTCTGTCATTTCACATGTGTGCATGAATAAGTCCAGATACACTAAAAGCAGAGATCTGGAAGAATCCTCAAGCCTGCTCCAGTAATGAACCAAGGCTGACAGTGTTCACACACAAGGTTCAGTCAAAAGGACAGTATCAGGGTGTGATTTGCTTTCACTGCGTTTCCATTACTCGTTCCCACCGATAATACACTTTCTGGGCTTGGCTGCTGGGGGTCTTTTACAAAAACAGTGAGCACATGACGATGTGAAGACCCAACCGCTGTGTTCCCTCAGTTCTGCCGGCAGCGGTTTTTAAATGGATTCCACTTCTTTATATACCACAAAAAATAAACGAAGGGAACTCAATCATCACAGTATAACACCAAATCAATTAGACTACAGGGATATCAATCTGTCGACTTAGGAAGCATAAGCCACTGTGAATCAATGTCACCTGCTTTGGTGCAAATGAAAGTGACATTAGATGCACTGGAGAGGCAACAGCAAGACAACCCCCAAAAAGGTCACTTTATGAGTTGCCATCATGAAATTTATGCAAGTTTGAACAGCCTGTGATTTCATCTGTTGACTTTGAGTTTGAATCCACTTTGAGTGTGAATCGGTCGTTGTTATGTCATTTTGTTCTCAACAAATTATACTGTATACAGTAAAGATTTTGTTCTTTAATACAGCGGATGAAATAAGTAGGGAACACGTCACCATTTTATCAGTATTTTGACATGAAATGTTCACCAGTTGTTGGTAACCACCCAAGGAATCCGTACAAACAAACCAAAACAAATGAGTTCAGAAATTAGTATTGAACACATGAAGAAAGGGAGGTGCAGAAAGGCATGGAAAGCCAAGACCACAGCTGAAATCAGTAATTAAAAAGCAATCCAGCTCCTTGTCAGTGCAAGTTAATATCAGCCAGTTCAGTCCCAACTGATGGCCTACAAAAAGGTCTCATTGCCAAGGTGTCACACAAGACACATCTCATGATGGGTAAAAGCAAAGAGCTATCTCAACCTAATTTTTGCAAAACATAACAATGGCATTGGTTATAGGCGCATTTCTAAGCTTCTGAATGTTCCAGTGAACACTGGTGGGGCCATAATATGGAAGTGGAAAGATAATCATTTTACCCGGTGCTCCTCACAAGATTTCTGACAGTGGAGTAAAAAGAATAATCAGAAAGGTGTCCAAGAGCCAAGGACCACTTATGGAGATCTGAAATTAGCAGGTACTGTTGTCTCAAAGAAAAAAGTAATTAATGCACTCCATCGCCATGGCCTGTATGCACGCTCACCACGCGGTGCTAAAAAAAAAAGAACATGTTGAAGCTCGTTTAAAGTTTGCTGCACAACATTTGGAAAAGCCATAGAAATACTGGGAGAATATAGTGTGGTCAGATGAGAGCAAAATATTACTGTTTAGATGCCATAATGCACACCATGTTGGAGAACAAATGGTACTGCACATCACCCTAAAACACCACACCAACAGTGAAGTTTGGAGGTGGGAACATCATGGTGTGGGCCTGCTTTTCAGCAAATGGTACTGGCAAACTTCACATAATGATCCCAAACACACAGCCAAGGAAACTCTCAAATGGTTTCAAAGAAAGAAAATAAAGCTGCTAGAATGCCCCAGCAAATCGCTTGACTTCCCATGCCATTGAAAATCTATGGAAAGAACTGAAGATCGAGATTCATAGAATCGAGATTCACGAAACCTTCAATATTTGAAGACTGTTTGTGTGGA
>JACXGK010014273.1:0-11777 GCA_016801125.1 Novumbra hubbsi
AGACTCTTTCTTACCCATGGGGCTCAGACTCTTTCTTACCCATGGGGCTCAGACTCTTGACCATTGTAATTCACATATATGGAACGGCCCTCCCTTGCCCAGCCTTTGGTATGGCGGATCACACCCACATTCTTCTCCTCCTAACCTACAGACAACGAATAAAACAGGACAAACCGGTATTTCTGGCAGTTCAAAGCTGGAATGAGGAATCCATTACCACACACTTCAGGACTACTTCGAAACAACAGACGTTCGGTGTTGCAGCCGATGGATGAATACACAAACTCTGTCTGCATATATCTCCATGTGCATCAATGATGTCGTCCCAAGGGTAAATGGTAGAACTTTTCCAAAGTTTCCCAAGCTCAACACCTTCTAAGCTTGTTGAGGACCAGGACGACTGCACTCTGTCCCTAGCCACAGCCGACATGAGGAGTGCTCAGTAGTCACCAGGGCCAGAGGGCATTCCAGGCTGTGTCCTCAGGGGGGGCCCCAACCTGCTAGCGGAGGTTTCACCTCTATACTCAACCACTCCCAGACTCTGTCTGCAGTTCCTACATGCTTCAATCAGACCAACACGGTCCCTTTCCCAAAGAAACTTTCCATCACCTGCCTGAATGACCGTAGCACTGACCTCCATCATCATGAAGTGCTTAGAGGACTGGTCAAAACCCACATCTGCTCAACCCTTCATGACACCTTGGACCCCTTTATATTTGCATACCTTTCAATTTGTATACCGCCCAAATGCAAATTGAAGGAGGTCCAAGGTGTGAGGAAGAGTGAAGCAGATATTGGTTCTGACCAGCCCCTCGAAGCACATCATCAGAACCAGAGCCAAGTATGTTTACACATACAAGGAATTACTATTGGTACGTTTGTGCATAACATTAAACACAGTAATTGAATAAGTGATAAATAACACAGTTAGTAGAAAAACAACACAGTAAGTAAAAATAAAAATAAGATATTAGAAATGATGATGCTGAAGGTTGGTGCTGCTGTGCGTTAGTCATTCTGGCAGGTGGAGAAAGCCTGAGGCGTGAGGATGCTGTCTGTAGAGCTTTGAACACTATTGTTCCTGTGCTCAGGACCTTGAGAATAAACTCCTCCTTTTGCAATTGTGTCCTGGACTTCCTGACAAGCAGACCCCAGGTGGTGTGAATGGGCAACCTCGCCTCTGCACTGTCTATGAGCATTGGAGCCCCCCAGGGCTGCATACTCAGTCCCCTCCTGTACTCCCAGTTCACGTATTACTTGTCTCTCCGATTGCAAGACTCGAGTTCCTCTGTGTGTTCATCAAAACTGTCCACACCTGGTCCAGGCAAGCAGACTCAGCAGTAAAAATGACCTGTCCCACTTCCTGTGGAGACTTAGTGCCAAATTTGGCATGTCTGCAAAAACTCTAACCAACCTTTACAGGTGCACAATTGAGAGCATCCTCCACAACTGATCGCAAGGCCAGCAGAGCGCATCGTGTATCGCCATCTCCCCTCCGTGCATCTACCAGACACAATTCCTTGGTAAAGCAAGAAACCCAATAAAAGACTACAGCCACCCAGGCTATGGTCTGTTCACACGGCTGCTGTCTGGTAGACGTTACCGGAGCATCTGGATGCTCACTTCCAGACTCACAAACATGTTCACCCCCAGACCATGACACTTCTCAACCAGCAACACTGGTCTATGATCATATCGATCACGTGAACCTTTGAAATGCTTTGAAGACCTTCTATGCACATTCGATGTACATTAACATATAGCAGACATGACTGCACTTATATTTATAATATTTATTATTTCTATCATGTTGTCAATATACCTTTTTCCTACACTTTGGAATAGCTGCTAGTGTTCATTGTTATGTATATTTTGGAATAGATTTTTGCATTAGATTTTACTTAAAGATGTCACATGCAAACATTTTATTTTGTGCATTTGTCAATAAAAACACTCACTTCAAACATAAGATTATGGCGAAACATAAGGGAATGAGGGAACATAAGAGGATGAAGAAACATAAGGGGAAGAGAGAGCGTGTGTGGATGAGTGCACATTCACTGCATAGGGGATGAGGTTAAATGAGGGGATGAGGGGACATTGACTTCATTGGGGATGAGGTTAAATGAGGGGATGAGGGGACATTGACTTCATTAGGGATGAGGTTAAATGAGGGAATGAGGGGACATTGACTTCATTAGGGATGAGGTTAAATGAGGGGATGAGGGGACATTGACTTCATAGGGGATGAGGGCACATGAGGGGCTGAGGAAACGAGCGGTTGAGGGAACAGGAGGGGACACCGTTACAAAGAAAACATAGTCACAGGAACTCCTGAAAATAGTTGTGTGTGTGTGTTTGTTTGTCAACGTGCATAAGACAATGTGTGCATGTGTGTGAGCAAGTGATTTAGAGTGAGTGTGCAGTATATCTTTGTGGAAGAGAATGGCTGTATTTGCATTTATGTATGTGTCAGACTTGAGTTGGGAGGAAAGGTGGTGGTAGGTAGGTGTGTGTGGGTGTGGGTGTGTGTGTATGTGTGTGGAGGGGGGGGGGGGGTTCTGCCTTAAACTGCAGTAAAACTTTGGCCATTGGGCACATATTAGATTTGTGTTAGAGTAGTCCCTCCCCTTTCCTGAGCAGCTTGGCTCTATATATAAACCAGAGAGAGAATAGTGAGCCCAGGCTTCCCTTGCACTACTCTGATCCTCTCTGGTCTCACACACCCCCCTTCAGTGTTGGACACACAGACACAGACGGACAGACACAGAGACAGACACAGAAGAGGTGCAGAGACCGACAGAGAGGAGGCACACGTACAGTCAGAGAGAGAGCAAAAGGAGGCACAGATAAAGAGCCAGAGCCACTGAGATACTGAAGATAGAGGGAGCAACAGATAGAGGCCAAAGACCAAGCTGAGACTCCCGCCTCTCCTGCCATGGAAGACTACTTGGACTGGATCTACATGGGGGTGATGTCGGTGTTTGTCGGCGGGGCCATCCGGAAGTTCCTGGCGTCCCACATCAGAGCGGCCCCGACCGTGGTAGCCTGGCTGGGGGTCACCCTGGCGGCGGAGAGGCTCTGGTCCCGCAGCGTGCCCGCCGTTCTGGCTCTGGCAGTCATCTGTGTCGCCTGCTGCCTGTTCTCTGCCAAGACGTCCCCAGCGCCGGCTCTGCCCATCGAGGGCAAGGCTGTCCTCATCACAGGTAAGGACCCAGAGCCCTGCAGGCTTGGCTCTCTCCCCTACTCTCTGTCTCCCTCTTTCTCTGTGCGCTAAGGGGTCCAGTCCAGTCCAGGCGCTCCAGAGCGCCTCTCTGTTTCTCTGTCTTTTTCTTTCTCTCACTCTGCTTTCTGTGACCTGTTGCTTTGTAACCCTGGAAATTGAATCTTTTTTCTTTTTCTGTCATTTCAAATATGTTGTTTGGCCAACATGTTTCTGCTTCTCATGCAAAATGCACAAAATGCTAAAATGCACAGAGAAACGTTGTATCACCTTGTTCCCCTAAAATGAAGAGCAGTATCTGTGACTGCAGAGTGACTGTGTCATAACGATTTAAGCTTTTAACTTTGTTCCCCTGAAATGAAGATCAATATCTGTGACTGCAGAGTGACTGTGTCATACATTTTAAAGCAGGATTCACCATCTAGGAACCCTTGTATGAAAGAGACAGCTGTTCTTGTAATCCAGTATATCAATTTTAGCTTTTAACTTGTTAGAAAAAAGCATGATCAGTGTGATGTGGAACAAGCCTCAAGTACATGTATTTGACCGTTGTCGCCAAAGAGAACTTGTTTTTAATTACATACCTGGTTAAAAATTAAAAACAGAAGCTGATAAAATAGATAAAACCCACGCAGTGCAGAATTCAATCAACAAATTAGTGGACACTAATGTATGTATCTCAGAAAACATTGTCCTTTTGACATACTTGCGAAAACATGTCACATGTTCCAAAATCCCCCACTGTTGCTGGTGTGTGTGTGTGTGTGTGTGTGCGTGTGTGTGTGTGTGCATGTGCGTGTGATGTCGGCGACATCGCAATCCAGGAAATACTATGGCCTTTTAGGGAGTTTTAGCGTGAACTACTGACCTTTTCCTGGGAAAAGGTCAGTAGTTGAAAAAAGAATATTTAGTAATACTGTGTCCAGTTCCGTCTGTGGTGTCATACAGTACGTGTATGTCACTGTGTTCAAGGATTTGTGTGATCGTCCTTAATGTGTGTGTGTGTGTGTGTGTCTGCGTGTGTACACTTGTCCATGCTTATATATGGCGCCTGTGTCTGCGTGTGCGTGTCTGCGTGTGCACGTGTCTACTGTAGGTGTGCATCCACTTCCTGGCCGGGTACAGAACGTACTGTACTTTGATGCATGTGTGGGTATTAATCCTTCTGCAACAATTGCGGTTAACCCCTCTAACGCCAGCCTCCTGGCCGCTGTGGCAAATGGAAAGGAGGGGGGGGGCACGAGCGTAGCTCTGACCTTCACCACAGGAGCCAAGCGTTCGGCGAGAACAAGCACAGAAAAGGACTGAACTCACCCAGTGTGTGTCGGGATGTACACCCCTCAGCTTACAGCCGTACTGCTTTCCCCCTGCAATGCCCCTAACGGGTCTCCGATGCTTGGACATCATGCTTGCCGGGGTAACCGTGATGTGTGGATGGTTATGATGCCAACGGGGGCATGGGGGTTCAGTGCCAGTGTGCCAGCGTGCCAGGTTGCCATTGCCTAGCTTCGTTTTCACAATCTATATTTAGAAACGGGTTAGCCATTGTGACATTATCAGGGCATAAAGGTTGATAATGCACAGACATAATAAGGTACAGATAAAAGACCAGCAGGTGAGTAGTGTCACTCACCAGTGTTCCTTCACCGCACAGTTGTTTTGTAGTGTACAATGTAGATGAAACTTCCTTGAGGGTGGTAAATAGTTAAAAATATTGTGCAAGCAGTACATCTCGCTCCTTGTCCTTTTCTCTGTCTCTTTTTCTCTCTCTCTCTGGCTCTCCTTAACCCCCCCTTCTCACTCGTTCTTCGTTGGACTTTCGACAAAGGCGTGTATCAACTTCAACAACCTCCCTCACACAGAGAATTCCTTAGATCTGTCCAAGAGAGAAAAAGAGAGAGAGATAGAGAGATAGAGCAAGACAGGTTACATGGGGACACTTAACAAAGTCAACCTTATCTTTACCAGTTAGCCAGTATCACTTTACCATTTGTCTTTACTCATATATTTTATTATTAGCCTTCATTGTTAATCTTTACTAATTGTTTTTACTATTAGTCTTTTCAATTAGTATTTAATATTAATCTTCATTATGGATTTTTAATAATGGCATTTACTGTTTCTCTTCATTATTAGCATTTACAAAAGTCTTTACTATCAGTCTTTACAATGGTGAGTTATCATAGCTTTGTTTTATGCTTCTTAATAATGTTACCAACCACATTGTTGTGCCTTGGATCTGGATTTGGTGTGTGTGGTGGGAGACCAGTGTGTGTGATGGGAGATCAGTGTGTGTGTGGTGGGAGATCAGTGTGTGTGGTGGGACACCAATGTGTTTGCTGAGATATCAGTGTGTTTGGTTAGAGATCAGTGTGTGTAGTGGGATATCAGTGTGTGTGGTGAGATATCAGTGTGTGTGGTGAGAGATCAGTATGTGTGGTGAGAGACCAGTGTTTGTGGTGAGAGATCAGTGTCTGTGGTGGGATATCAGTGTGTGTGGTGAGAGACCAGTGTGTGTGGTGAGAGATCAGTGTGTGTGCGGGAGATCAGTTGTGTGGTGGGAGATCAATGTGTGGGGAGGGAGATCAGTGCGTGTGTCGTGGGAGATCAGTGTTACATAATATGGAAGTCCCTTATGTCACATCCGTGAATTGCAAATCTCTTTGATTCAGATTTGTTGACTCAGTGCTTTATTAAATCACCATTGTCAGCAATTACAATCAATCAATCAAGTTTATTTATATAGCACAATTCATACATAAAAGCAATTCAATGCGCTTCACAGATAGTAAAGACATTAAAAGAGAAATAACATTTTAACAGTTTGATTAAAACCGACATGGAACAATTTAACAATTTAAAATAAAAAAGAAATAGAGATAGAAATGCAACCTCTTGGGTGTGATGCAACAAACTCAGTTGACGTTTATTTGGGGAGTTTCTTCCATGAATCTCTGCAGATCTCTGCAGAAACTCCTCCAAATTATAATGTTGACATTTTTCAGGTCTCTCTGATGGCTCAAAGTCTGGCACTGGGTTGGCCACTCAAAGGCACCCCGCTGTTGTATTGGCTGTGTGTTTATCATCGTTGGCTAATTGGAAAGTGAACCTTCACCCCAGTCTGAGGTCTTGAGCTGTCTTGAAGGTTTTCATCAATGATTAGTCTGTACATTCTGGAGTTCATCTCTACCTCAATAATAATTAGGCACCCAGTCCCTGCCGCTGAAAAACATCCCCAAAGCCTTATGCTGCCTCCACCATGCTTTACCGTAGGGATGGTATTGGCTAGGTGAGGTGTGGTGCCTGGTTTCCTCCAGATGTGGCATTTAGGCTAGTAGGCATGCAATTGTCATTTCCACTTCAAATATAACAGTATTGAGAATGCAATGGGCGTCTTGTCCATTGCAGCGTCAATACTGTCTATCTCATTACTCTCTGTTATAAATGTAACACAACACTTGAAGAAACCAAGATTTAACTTTTTGGCTTGAACGCTAATTGCCACGTCTAGAGGAAACCAGGCACCACTCATCACCTAGCCTAGGCAGAGTAGATGTTGTTTCCCTTTAGACCTAAATGAAAAGGCAATCAAACAATAAAGCTCTAAAAATGTCATATATTTTGGTTTATAGCATTGCTTATACAGGTGTTATCTCAGTCACCCAATAGATTGAGTTTTGTCTTATCTCAGTCAACACGTGATCGTTCGATCACCCCCTGGATTTAATAGTTTGCCCACTGTCTTTCACATGACTATGCCTCAATGCCCCATAGGTGTGCCATTAAAGGTTTAGTGATGTTGAAAATACACTTTGACGGTTTGTGGATACATCTACAATCAAAACAATACTCCCTTGATAAAGGGCTCTGGGCCAGCCTGACTCTCATCTCAGCCTGAAACACTGGGCTGTTGAAACGCTGGGCTGAAACACTGGGCTGTTGAAACGCTGGGCTGAAACACTGGGCTGTTGAAACGCTGGGCTGATACATTGGGCTGAAATGCCTGGTTGAAGCACTGGGCTCTAGACTGGTGGTGAAAGACGCCTCCTGGTTCTTTGCCAGGTTATTAGCAATCTCACCCCAGGTGCTCCCCAGAGAACGTGTCTGGTACCCCAGGAGGTTGTCTGGAGGCATAGTAACTTTAATCCTCCCATAGCCTCACCCCTCCCAAAAGTCCCTCCCTTCCAAACCCCACCCGCTTTCCACCGTACCCTCACAAAGCCCAATCCCACCTATTAACTTAATAACTGCCCTGCTCCAACCTATACCTCACCCATGGATGTCCCTCTCCCACATCCTTTTCCCCTCTCCCACATCCCCCTCTCCCACTCCCACATCCCCCTCCCCTCATCCACATCCCTTTCCCCTCTCCCACATCTCCCTCTCTAATATACCCCTCTGGCTTCCCTCTCCCACATCCCCCTGTCCCACATCCCCCTGTCCCACATCCACCTCCTCACTCCTACATCCCCATCTCCCTCCCCACTCCCACACATCACCCCTTCATGTCCCCCCTCTTTCAGACACTTATTTACAACCCCAACCCTGCTGCAGCCTGCCAGGGTCAGAGGTCAAGTTGTTTGGCAGACTTCGGGTAATTGCCCCTTGTTCTCTTGGGAGCCTGCATTGGGTCTCTCGGACTCCACTGGAAATTAAAGGAGAAACTGGAAAAATCGGTAAACCTCTTAAGCAGCCAAATGAAGTAAGCACAAAAGAGGCTGGCATTCTTCAAAGGATGAAGCAGCTAGAGTCACAGGACAAACTGGCTGACTGGACAACTTCTGAGAAAATGTCCCCCAAACCCATACTCTGTTTCCAGTGAGCCTGGGTCAGTAAACCAATAAGTACGGAATAGGGTGCCATTTAGAAGGGTGTCTATTTTGCTCTCCCACCACCAAATCTGCTTTCCCTGATCCACCAAATACATTCACATTAGACTAACTGAATGTTGGCCCACACATCCATTCGATACATCAACATAAGACTAACTAACACCACGTGATATTTAGACGAAAGAAACTTGAAAAGCTGACAGTTGTCCAATCGGAAAGTGACAACCGACAACTAACACTTATCCGACTTTCCTGTGGCTACTGAGATCAAGACATGTTCTTGCACAGTATGTATTGGAGTAGTATTGGAGTAGTGTTTTTGGTGACATAGGAAGTCTGATTCTGGTGACATAGGACGTCCTTCCAGCTTTATGAACATAATAAAAAAGAAAGTACAATACAAAAAAAGTATAAACATCTCTCATTAGCACCGAAATAATTCAGCTATCACCAACAGCACTTGTTCAACAGAGAGTGGTATTTTGATTACTAGGTAAACAACATCATCAGTGAGTTTATAGGCCTTCCAAGTCAGTGGTCAGGCCAAACAGCTGTACAAGCATGTTTCGCCTTAGAACGCAGAGTAACTTTTTACTCTGCTGGTGTGAGTCGAAAAAGGTATATACATCTGATGTTATTGTCACTTAAATGACATAGTAGCTAAATTACACTGTCTAAATTGTCTCCTTGTCAATAGGGCAAACGGTTCGATTAACAGCTTCAAGTTGGGTTGCTTATCACATGACTCTCTACATATATAACACCCAGCTGGAAACACCCAACAGGGAAGCAATGCAGATGTAGTAGTGGAGTGACTAGGAAAAACAAACCACAATGCACTAGAAAGACACCGCACTTCTCTTTAACAGAGTCGAAACACTGTCTTGAGTGGTCACGTTACCTTGTTTCTTTTAACTGAACCTGATATGCCAGCGGTTGCTAGGGTCACGGATACAGCCGTTTCGTGTTCAGAGCAGCCCTTAGGTGACCAAGGAGGTCCTCCCACAGGTGACATTTAGAGTTAAGTACACAAGTCACCAAGTTGACTTGGTGTTGAATCGAGCTGCTGAGAGCCGATGATCCAGATGCTCCAACCAGGTCCAGGATTCTACAGCCGGAAAGCGTGCACCCCTTCAGCTGTCCCCGGGCGCCCCACGGGCCATGACCAAAAGCAGCGGTGGGTTATCACGAGCGCCAACTGGACCCCCTGCCTCGTTAAGGACACGGAGATGTGGCCTCCCTCCCCTGGATCACGGCCAGGCCCGTCCACTTGCACCGCTCGTTTCCCATGATGCTCTGCACGCCCTGTTCACATGTCCCTGGACGACGGGCAGCAACCCGACACCCCTCTGCTGCAGCTGGCTCCGGCCGAGGCCTCCATTGAAGCCGGGGATTTATGCGGTGTCCATGCCCAAAACACCTCTCTGTGGCCTTAAAAAGAGGGGCCCTCTGCCACTGGCTGACTTCCAACTGACACACAGATCCTCATTTACAGTGCACTGCTACACTGGATCATATTCCCAATGCACTACTACACTAGATAATATTCCCAATCCACTACTACACTAAATAATATTCCCAATGCACTACTACACTAGATAATATTCCCAATGCACTACTATAATAGATCATATTCCCTATATAATGGACCATTTTAACCAGAGCCCTACTCCCTATTTAGTGTATGGTACAGGGATTCTTGAGACCCATCTATGAGGACAGCAGACAGACCTCTGCAGAATGCCTCTGTGAGTGTATGTGAATGTGTGAATCTTTTTGTGTGTCAGTGGTAGGGGAGGGGATAGGGTCAGCTATAAGAGCAGAGTAATATGAAACAGCCTCTCCCTTTACTTAAAGTTGCTGTGAAGATGCAGGGTGACAGGGAGGTTGAGAAGTGTTGTGTATGTGAGCTACGAGAATTGTTTGTGCGCTGGGCTGATTGTGTGTGTGGCCACTGGGGCTGGAATGTATAGGGTTAAGGACATCAGAGAAGATGTGCATCAGAGATGGATGCCCGTGTGTGTATTCGAAAAAGTGCTAGTACACAAAAATATTAAACGAGAAAATGGTTTGGTTCAGGTTTTGGACAACATTGCCAGTTAGAGAATGGTTTGGTTACGGTCTAGCACAACTCTGCCAGCAGGAGAATGGTTTGGTTACGGTCTAGGACACTGCCATGTATATTCATACTTTTTTAAAACCTTTTTTCAATATGTCCATTTAAAAATAATTGAAACATTATTTGGTAATTGTTTTATATTTCCTTGGGGATCTCCTCCCAGACCTGGATCAGGGCATCAGTGAGCTCCTGGACAGTCTGTGGTGCAACTTGGAGGAATCGATTGCCCTGATACATAACATTTCAGAGGGTCTTAATTTGATTCAGGTCTGGGGAACGTGAGGGCCAATCACTGGCCTCAGAGACAGGCTCAGTGTTCCTTTTATCTGCGGTTTATAAAAAAACGACAACGTGTCAAACATTGATGTGAACACAACTTGGGTAAATACACTTCTGTTTAGGTCACTGACTGTTCTGAATGTCTCAGATGCTCCCACTTACTTCTACTTGAGAGAACATTTCTTCCCCTCATGTTTGTCCCCCGTGGGAGTCAAACCCACAACGTTGGCGTGGCACGCGCAGTGTTCTAGCAACCAAATCGCCTCCTCTTCACAGTGGGATAACAAGGCTATGTCGGCTGGTTCACCCATGTCCTTGGAGGAAGTCCAGTGCTGCCGAATCCCAAGAGATAAAAACGTGTCTTTATAATGATCTGACTACCTTAAATAAATATCCTCTATACTCAATTAAAGTCTGACTACCTTAAATAAATATCCTCCATACTCAACTACAGTCTGACTACCATAAATAAATATCCTCTGTACTTAACTACAGTCTGATTACTATAAATAAATATATTCCATACTAAACTACTGTCTGATTACCATAAATAAATATACTCCATACTCCATACAGTGTGACAACCTTAAATACATGTCCTCTTTATTAAGTTATGTTGATCTTAAATAATTATTGTCTATACTCAACTACAGTGGGGAGAACAACACTGCCGATTTTACAGGTTTTCCTACAAAGCATGTAGAGGTCTGTCATCTCCAGAAACAAATCCAGAAAATCACATTGTATGATTTGTAAATAATTAATTAGCATTTTATTGCATGACATAAGTGTTTGACACATCAGAAAAGCAGAACTTTATATTTGGTTATTGATTTTTGGGGGGATTTATTCAATTTCATAATTCTTTAAGATTATGATGCTTTGCTACAAGGGTGCATCAACATGTGTTGGGATTGTTCTTCTCCTTACAGCCAACTACTAAACCAGCAGATTACCAAACAAGCACATTAACAAACGAGTACATTAACAAACAAGCACATTAACAAACGAGTACATTACCAAACAAGCACATTAACAAACGAGTACATTAACAAACAAGCACATTAACAAACAAGTACATTACCAAACAAGCACATTAACAAACGAGTACATTAACAAACAAGCACATTAACAAACAAGTACATTACCAAACAAGCACATTAACAAACGAGTACATTAACAAACAAGCACATTAACAAACAAGTACATTACCAAACAAGCACATTAACAAACAAGTACATTACCAAACAAGCACATTAACAAAGGAGTACATTAACAAACAAGCACATTAACAAACAAGTACATTACCAAACAAGCACATTAA
>JACXGK010014274.1:0-11774 GCA_016801125.1 Novumbra hubbsi
TAGTGGGAATCTAACCAACCCAGTGACTGTACCTGGAAACACGTGTAGTGACTAGTGGGAATCTAACCAACCCAGTGACTGTACCTGGAAACACGTGTAGTGACTAGTGGGAATCTAACCAACCCAGTGACTGTACCTGGAAACACGTGTAGTGACTAGTGGGAATCTAACCAACCCAGTGACTGTACCTGGAAACACGGTCTCAGATCTGTAAGGCCTAAGAGCACAAGTTACAGCATGATACTGATGTGGTGATACAGGCTAATAGATAGATAGAATTATAATACAGCAAGTATTTTTCAATGATTGTGTTCTGAGAAATTAAACAGAGAGTTGGACATGACATGCAGTGCTGCAATTATTTCCAAGACAGTTTGGCTAAATCAATAATGGAAAGACTTTGTAATACACATTTTGTGTATGTTTTTTGCAATAAGGTATTATTTTATAGGCGTGACATTCAGACCAATGCTTTTTAAAGGCCATGTAAAGAACGATAAAAAAACAGCAGGGGTAGGTTGACTGAATGAAATCTACAAATCACCCTGCATTATAAAAAACGTAAATTTTTAGAAGTCAGTCACAATTACCCATTACCCAAATAAAATGGAAGATTTGATCTTCTAAAAAATGACTATTAACCCGAGACAGATCGATGGAAACACACCATGACAGACAATTGTCTTATAAACTTTCTATGCAAACATTGTAAAATTAGTTACAACTCATAAAGCAAGTTGATGGAAACAATGTTTTTGACAGCAAAGCTTAGTCATGTGGTACCTGAGAATACAATCTGCTTTCGACTTGAATAATACACTGATCCTCAATTCAGGGATTTTTTGCCTACTGGTTGTAGAAGTGGCGCTGTCGAAAAAACAGAGGTGATCTGTGTACCATGTCGTGTACTAGATGGTACTGTCATGAACGGGCCAATTAGTACCCCATATCGTCAAAATCACTCGCTTTCAAACTAGGAGATATGACACTCATTGTACTTATAGACGTACATATTTTTTAAACAACATGTTACACAGGCAGCCAGACATTGGAGGTTTACAATAGTTTGTCACAAAGTCCCAAATAGCATCTTTAACTCTACTTGTCAAATCCGTGTTCGAGATGATAAAAACGCAGTGTGTTATGGGTAAATTGTGAGTGGACGACTGATCTGCACATAATGAGTCGTTTTTTATGTCGTAATTTAGGTACATTTGTAGATCTATCGGTCCGCACCCGTACTGCTGCTCTCGACTCAAGCATGTCAATTTTCTATGATGCTCATTCATCAGACATGTTTGAAGGCTTAGTTCGGTGAATTCATAAAGCGTGTCATAGAGTTTTAAATGTAATGTATCTGCAAACGAATATATTTAAATTCTTAACCTAAAATAGACTATATAGCACAAGTTTTATAAATGCTCTAATCACGTAATTCTTGCACAGGCGTTGAATCCAAAGAAAGCTGAAAATGCCGTAATCAGATAAGTTTTACACGTATACACATTTTAAACATACCTTTGTCATCAAATAGAAATGTTGAGAGTTGGCTCGCCCGGACAATCCAGTGTATCCTACTTTACATCGCCAAGGAATGCTGCAATCCTCCGCCCCCATTTCTGTAAATTCCATATCATTGTGCAGTTAACACAAGTTAAGAGTTCTCGTGGGTACTTTCGCTGTCTGTGACGCGACCTATTCTGTCTTGAGTGCTAGACAAAAATCACCGACTTTTTTTTAGCGGATCCCTGAAGTCACGGGTTTTCCGCTAACACCCTTCAGCTTTTTCCAGTAGCTTGCAACTTTGTACAGAATGGAGTAATGATGCGCACTCTAGTGGCGAGGCTGGTCCCAGCAGCACTGAAATTAAACCCTCCCCCTGGACCTCGTGTAGGTCAATTTGATAGATTCCAGAAGTAGTCTACCATATTTGATGTAACTGGTCAACTAATCCGCGAAAGACCTACCATAGATTAGTCTAGATTGCTAGTTCAGAGCAGAACAGAACATAATTCGGAAATGTTTGTCCTTAAGGCAGGGGAGAGCAAACCTTTGGCTCGGGGTAATTGAGGGCTCCATTGGTTTTGTAATTTGTCAATAATAAAATATTTGCAGGCCAGAAAAAGGCAATAGTTACAACATTGATAAAGTAATGTCTAAATAATCTACATTTAGATATATAAAAATAGGTGTGTAATTATTATTCTTTTTTACTTCCCCTCAAAACTATTTTATCACCTATTGCGAGCCGGATTCGGCCCGCAGGCCTGACGTTTGCCCACCCCTGCTCTAAAGGAAATATTTGACAGCCACTTTGTCAAGTAAAGCTTAAAAATGTAACTGTAAGAACTCAAAGGTTAATAATAATACAGTATATATAATAATCCAAATACAAACTATTACACAATGAGTGTGGCTTTTGTCTGTGCAAATGAAACGCTTTAAAATATGTGACAAAAATCAACCGATTAAAACCGTTGTTAAAGTTGTAAATGTCAATTGAAGCTGCAAAAAGCTGATTTCACAATGTAACCCCATTTTCGTTCCGGGGTAGTGAGGGTTGTTACATAAGTATAGAACATGTATATTATTCCCCAACTTTTGTGAACAGGACAGTAAAATGTATAAATGTACCATTTTCCAATGAGAAATCTGAATAATGTGGGTCTATTCGTTCACATAAAATAAAAAACATATGAAGTAATACAACAAATGACTACCAACATTTAAAAGTGAGTCGTTTCTTGAGATTTACATTTATATTGTAAACCACTTTCAGGAATTGAGCCAGGGGAAGAGACTGGTACTTGGTCTTGGTTTGACTGAATCTGGAATTTTGGGGAAAATAGGTACATTTAAAAATATCCTGGTCCTGGTCACAAAAGCTAAGTTTATGGAAAATAGAATAATATAAATTAAAAAATATGCTCTGGCCTAAGCAATAAGAAAATAACACTTACTACCCAGGAAGAAAAACAAATGTACACTGTTTTTAATGGCATATCTACATAAGTGTACAGAGGCCTATTATCAGAAACCATCACACCAGTGTCCGTTTTGCATGTTGTTTTTGCTAATCCAAGATCATCCTTTTAAGGCTAATTGATCATTATAAAACCATTGTACCGTCAAACTGTTGTGCTGATTAGATCAGTAAAACTGTCCTTCTTTGACTAGTCAAGGATCTTTAGCATCAGCGTTTGTGGGTGTGATAACAGGCTCCAAATTGTCAGAAACAAAGAACTTTCTTCTTAAACTTATCAGTCTATACTTGTTCTAAGAATATAAGTCTATTTCATTGCCAAGAAACCAAAAGATATTATACACCAATGTGTAGTACTTATATACGCCTCCTACTTTGGGTTAGAGCCAGTTTGCACTGTTATGTGACAGAAGCAGTACACGTTGTTGTACAAGATCTTCAGTTTCTTTTCAATTTCTTATTCGGAATAGCCTTAATTTCTCAGAACGAGAAAAAAGACTGACGAGATTTAGAAGAAAGTTATTTGTTAGGGTCTTGCAACAAATTCATTATCTCTATATAAATAATCTATTGTTAAGGGACAGCCTCAAAAAAAGATTGACCCAGGAATATACGGGGCAAAAAAAAAAAAGTATTTCATAGAACATTTCATGTACCTTCAATTTTTCTTTTTAATTACCAATGGCTGCATTTATAGAATTCCATAAACATATGCCTTTGATAAAACATCAACATTTGTCATTGAAAAATAAATGCATGGTAAATCAGTTGCATTTTCATGGTTGATTGGAGGGGGGTATGGTATCCATTCAGCTTGAGCTAGGTTCAAAAGACAGAGCTATTACAGTTGCTCTACAACTTCACAGGGCATAACATGTGCTTAATACCAATACCTTGTCTCTAAAACAGTCCATAGTTACTCCAGTAATAGTGAGGGAGGATGGCGTAAAACTACAGCGATATAGATAATGCATGGATTTGGTCAATTCAGAAGGTTTGTGACTGACGCAGGTATGTATTTCTCCCTCCACTTCGTTTGCAGTAAAGGCTTTTTGTGGTGCAGAGGGCCCATGAGGAGGCGTGGAAGGGCAGAGACAAACAAACCAAAAGGACACAAACATGGATGTGACTAGAAAAAGACAACAGAACATGATAAAAAGGCCTAGTGGCCACCGTTTTGCAAATATATGCATTCACACAAGTCTATTCACACTTGTACAACAGGAAATCAAAAGGAGCCAGCCCACTAAAACAGGCTTATAAGGCAGCTCCTCGTCTGTAAGGGACGTTCTACTATCACTGGCCTTTTGCACGTCTGAGTGCAGATACACAAACACTGTTGTGTTAAGAGCACAGCGGACGCTTGGCGAGAAAGTGGAGCCGACTTGATTGAACGCTAGGCAGTGCCTTTCAATACACCTAAGATCCCATCTTCCCAAATACGCATCCTGTATAGGATCTGAACAGTCTATAAATGAAGAGGAAGTTGTGTTAAGAGCAGCTGCCTTGTTGGTTACTTCCTGTGTGCCGAGGACCACTAGAGAAGTTCGGGTCAACTGAACCCATGGCAGACGTTGGTAAAAGGACTTATCAAATCTTTATGTACATAAAAAGGTTTGTGCTCTTTGACGGGCAGGGCATGCACTGGCATCTCATTGGCTGACAGGGCATGCACTGGCATCTCATTGGCTGACAGGGCATGCACTGGCATCTCATTGGCTGACCTTCCCACTCACTCGCCATGCTCTTTCACGCACATTCATTCAGGAGAGAACACAAAGGAAACTAAATCACATGCAAAACATACAAATATTTCTACTTTTGAAAACATCAACTTCCTGGACACTTAGGTACAGTTATTCATATATGAAAATAAAAAAGCTTGTTTCTGCATTAGGTCAACAAAACTCAAGGTAACTACTCAAGTAATTTGAGATGTTTTTTTTCTTTTTTTCTTAACTCACCCTAGACAGGGGTGCCCCCCCCCTCCACATCCTTAATACCCAGGCGCAAAATGTTTTTTTTTTGGGTGGGGGGGGGGCAAAGTAAACATCCATTTTAGTTAGATTCTCTGTCTTGCCCTATTATTTTAAAAGTCCATCCGTGGGGTTGAACCAGTAGACCAGACCTTTATCTAACACCATGGGCAAACCTTCAGAGGCAGAGCGTTGCCTAGCAATGAGGGAGAGCTGTGGCAAGACAGGTGGGGTTTTGGGCCAAGGGGATGAGAACCTCTGCCTCCACCTTGTAACCCACCTGAGCTACAGCTCGCAGCCTTCACATGTCTCTTTCAAACCTGTCAGGGCAAAGGGCAAAGTGCCCCCCCCCCCCCTACTTTTGACAATAAAGTGCATCAGCTAAACAAAATGAACAAAAACAAATATATCTAATTACAAACTGACAGGTTACTTTGCTCATTAAAACTTCCTTCCACTGTGAGTGTGAGTTATTATATGTACATGTACTGCAAGGGTAATACTGTTGCTACTAGGCACCATGTCTGACCGACTGAGTTAACTGAATAGTTCAGTGATTGACTAGAAAGTCCAAGACAATAAAAATGAAGTGCCTGCAAGAACTCCAGAACCACAGTGGTCCAACCCTGCTGTATTGTTCACAATGTTGTTGTGCGTTTGAGTGTGTGTTTGTTACAGTGATGGCAGGACTCACTGCCTTGAACATGTACTAATATGTTACTTCTTCCATTTCCATAGAGGATGTCACGATACCGTAACATCCACAGTGTCCTATTCCACACCAATAAATAGTTACACGTGTAATACAGTAAAAACCTTTACATTGTAATAACTGTGATTAGAAGTAGACTTAGGGGGACTCTGGGTCCATAGTATGCAGACATTCACATGCTTGTCAAAACTAGGAAACGGACATTTCTGACTTGCGGATTGATTTTAATTGATCACGTGCTGCATTCAACCACAACGAAAATCTGGAGTTTTTTCTAGTTCCAACTAGCATGTGAACGTTGCCAATTATTGTAATGTAAAAACTCTTTCTGGTACAAAATTAAAAGTCCTGAACGTGGAAAACCAAAAGCGGTGTTGAGTTTGATCGATCACGGGATGAGCAATGTCCTCTCAGTCAGTTGACAGTTCAAGAAAATGCCGGTGTCTTATTCAGGACCTATTATTGTCTCAATTCCAAGAACTTTGGATCATCTTTGGTATTGAATGTCTGCATCGAGTCTCAGACACTTCAGCGTCCAGTCTGCAATGTCAAAAAAGGTTAATACTAATAGGCTGTGATGACAAACAAAAAAGGATTAAAAACAAAAAAGTGCTTGGACTGCTACGTGAGGGAACATGGGTTCCGTGCTTGTCCCAGAGGTTCTATTGCTAGAACCTCGCTCTAGTGCGTAGAATGTGGTCCCTCTGGGATGAGATGGGTGACAGGAAGGTCACAGCTGCCCGTCCGTGTGTGTGTGTGGTCAGCTATTCGTACAGTGTGACCGTACAGTAGCAGAGGGCAGAGATTCTCCGGTCCACACTGGCCTTATCTGTTGATGACAAACCAATGCAGAGTTAAGAGAACGGTGACTGGAGATGCTGTCCAACGTCATTATACCACAGCTGTCGTGCCAATGGTCTTTCAGAGAACCACGCTGCACTCCAGACCTCGTTGGAAAGCACTGCTGAACCAGACCAGACTGGTAAAACAACTCCTGTTAGTGCTGGGTTTGTTCATAACAAATACAGCAATAATGATATCTAAAATAACTGACACCAAATGGATTCAATCCTGAAGCTGTTAGTTCAAGATGGTGTATATTTTTAACACTTCCAGCCTAGTTGGTGATAAACTGTTGGGCAGAAAGAGCAGCTGTTTTCAAACACCTTTTTTTTTTGGGTGGAGAATCTCACTGAAGACTGTGGGGGGGGGTCCCCAAAATGAATTTTCCTGACCAACATAAAACCGCTCATGCAAGGGTTTAGCTAATAACATAAAATGAGTTGATAAGGGAGCTGGGGCATGACTTCAGCTAGAGACACATGCTGTTCTCAGTGAAGGACAGCAAGGCCAAAACCACTGGCTTGTCTCGTACCCTCCAGGTGAAGTGAAAAGATGCACTTCTGACGCACTGAGGTGGACGATGCATTCCCTCTGACATCACGCACTTTCTAGGTTTTATGGCCCAGTTTGTGTTCAAAACTGAAACGTTTGGGAACCGACGCGCATACAAAGACACCACCAGCTCTGCTAGCTTTTTGCTTGGGCCATAGAATGGAGTGGCCGTAACAGACCGGTATCCCCGTAGGGGAGGATGGGGGGGGGGGGGGTACTCACACTTAGCCACGTTCTCGATGTCGGCCGGGTCCTGGAGGATCTTGGACAGGCCCTCCAGCAACATGGCCGCCTTGTTGTAACGGTAGGCGATGTCCTCCGTCTGCTGGAACATCTCGTCCAGCGCCGCAGACTGCACCATCTCCACCGCGTGGTTGTAGACCAGCTTCTCGGCCGTCACGCTGTTGATCTCGTCTATGAAGCGCTGCTTGTCTGAGAAGAAGTGGTTCAGTCTGTCGGTGAGCCGTCGACACAGGGAGATGCAGCTCTTGTACCGCTCGTTGAGGCTCTTTACCACTGGGGAACAGGGAGGAACAGCACACTGAAAATAGCACTGCTTTAGCGCATTATGCTATGATACATTTACGTACGGATGGCTGTTCATATTTAAAGGGTAAAGGCATTGTGCGGTTTCACCCATCAGCACCATAGTACACGGTCTTACCCTGTTTGACAGCGCTGGAGGGGTTGAGCTTGGCTGATTTGATCTGAGCCTTGGCGAGGTGGAGGGAGGAGGCCAACAGCTGAGCTGCCTTCATGTACAACACCAGCTGCTCCACCTGCCTGGAAAGGACACCACAGTCATATTGCTTCACTAAAACTGCCCCGGATAGCGTGGATATTCTCCTATTTTATTTTGAAACATGGCAGATTGTGTACAGGCGACCCCATATATTCCCCATTAGGCCAGCTCAGGAACAGCCTGGGACGGTAGTATGACCGTGATGCGGTCCCTTACCCCCACTCCTTGCTGAGCTGGCTGATCTGGTCCACCACCACCCTCTCTGGGGGGGGGTAGAGGGAGGCGGCGGACAGGCCCAGGTCCGCCCCTCCAGCACGCAGCGCCGCCATCTCCAGCACGCCGTCAGTGAAGGACAGCATCATCCGCAGGTGCATCAGTGTGTCCGTGTGCTCCCGCTGTAGTCACACACACACACACGTCAGGTACGTAGACAAACAGATCTGTCAGAGCATGCACACACTCGACAGGCATACAACGTCTGGAAACGCCGGACAGAGAAGCCGCCCTTGTGATGAAGCCACCCACCCACCCACACCCACCCCCACCATGCTCACCTCCATCAGTGTTTCCTCAGGCAGCTCCGGGGCCTCAAAGGTGATGAATCCATCCAGGCTGGGGGGAGAGGTCCCGTAGGGGACGTAACGTAGGCTGCTGGGGCCCGCCTCAGCCCCGGGACCGCTGGGGGGAGACGTCCCGATGGACATACCCGGAGGAGAGCCCACATACACCCGCCCACTGGTGGAGCACAGGGAGCCCGCAGAACTGTTTGAACCCACTGAGTGAGAGATGGAGGGAAGAGAAAGGCATCGTTAACGTGCGTCATGTTTGAAAACAGAAATGTAAAACATAACAGAATGTTTTGAACATTTTACAGAACATACTGTAGCTCCATGAACACAGAACTGCTATTATTGACGGTAGTAGGAGTGGCAAGGTAATTAACCAGTAAACAGCATCATGCACCCTGGACCCTGACATAGTGACAACGATTATCGAGTTGGCGCTTGATTGCTCAATTAAAGCTTGGAGTGTTCAGCTTGGAGTGTTCAGCTTGGAGTGTGTCAGATTGAGCAAGCGGTTAGCCTAGCGGTTAGCCTAGCGGTTAGCCTAGCGGTTAGCCTAGCGGTCTCACCTGAAGTGGTCCGCGGCCGAGTGGCCAGGTGGCTGCACGTCGGCGGGGTGCTGCTGTTGGGGGGCGAGCCCACGGTGAAGAGAACGGTCCGGGGACTCACCGCCCCGCCCGGAGGCTGACACACACCCAACGGTCCAGCTGGGGCTAGGAAGGAAAGAGAGGGAGCGCTCAGGTTCTCTGGGACACAAATGGCACCGACCAAAGCAGCCGATGTAAGTCGCTCAGGAGCCATGAAGCAGAGAGGCCTGCGACAGGTCAACTGAGTCCTTGTTGAAGTCTTTCTCCGCGCTTTTCCGTTCGACGTTTAAAAACCCCCGTTTCGGCACGGATAACGGGCGGGACCTGGGTTTACCTGTGTCCATGGGCCGCTCGGCGTTGAGGCTGTCGGTGCTGCCCTGGTAAGGGTGCCCCCCCAGGCTCATTCTGACCGGCTGTTCGGAAAGGCGGCCGGTACTAACAGACCTGGGGAGAGATCGGGCGAGACACGAGGTGAGACAAATTTGACCCCGACCGAGGTTAGGAGCAGCGAGGGACCACGGCCGTCACCTGCCAAAGGTTGTCCTGCTGGCCTCGGGGGCGGACTGGCGCCCGCTGGGGTACGGCGTGCAGTGGTGGGCACAGGCGGCCGGCGTGTCCGCCGAGGTCTTAGTGGGCACGGGGCCGTCTGCCAGGGCCATCAGGTTACACGACGCCTGCGTCTTCGGGATCTTGAACGGGGCCGAGATGGTCTGCACACGGACAGAGTTCAACGGTTACCGGGGGCAGCCACTTCCGGGGCACGCCGTAGCGAAGCAGAGCCAGGACGGGAACTACAACACGCGGACAAACCTTGGTGGGAGAGCCGATGATTGTGGGCAGCGGGGACTTCATGAGCCAATCGGATGAGCGAGGGGAGGAGCCCAGGTGTTTAGTGGGCGAGGTGCCCAAGTTCCCAGGGCGACCCATCTGGGGGGAGTGGCTGGGGGGGTAGTTGGAGGTGGTGGGCTGGATGGGGTCTGACAGCTGCTTGTGGAGCTTCTGTCTGGTCTGGTACCCCTCGGTCAGGGTGGGGGCACTCTGCAGACGAGCACCCAGTGTCTGGGGCGCCGGAACTGGAGGACGCGCAGGAGAGAAAAGCATGTCATTCATGGCTTCGAAAAGTTTTACATCGTTTTGTTGTTGTTGCAATCATTGGTTGCAGTAGAAAAATGTTCAAGATGTATTTTAGTCACCACTAGATGGCCCTTCAGTTCTAAAATCGAGAATATATTTTTTTTTGTATAATCTTGCGTGTTTTTCCATTGAAAATCCAGGACAAATATAGCAGCACACTAAAAGGTTCTTGCTTACGTATTTTTGACAATGTTTATTCTTTTGAGAAGTACGGAAAAACACAGGAAATGTCTTGCCTTTGCTTTACAAGGTCAAATAGTCGTGGTGGTTTTCCAAAGTACTGAAAAATCGGCATTGTTTCGCCCAAGGTAAGTTGCTCATGACACTATAGTTGCCATGGACACAGGCCCCATTACGCAAACAGTGACACACTTGAGAATTGCGCGTTTGGGTGGGTGGAAGGTCTCAACTTCCATAAACATCCTCCCTCCTGGAGGGCCACTGAACACCTGTTATAAAGGGCGGTAGACGAGGAAAGAAAACATCGTCTCTTTGAAAGGAGCCCTGCCCGTCTGCCCCGGACTGACCTCCCGAGGAGCTGCGGCTGCGGGACTCGTGGCCCTGAGGATGTCCACAGCAACAGGGCCCCAGCTGCTCTGGGATGGTGCCCACTAGAGGAGGGACACAGAGGCACGTTAGCACAGCCTCGCGTCAGGTGTCAACGCAAAGTTCCATGCCGTATGCACCGAATAAGATGGGGACATGTTGGGGCATGTTCTCACCCAGGGGTGAGGGGGAGTAAGGGCGGGAGCTTCCTATAGAGAGACGTCGGCTTGTCATCTGAGGGGTGCAGTCCGCAGAATTGGGGGACCCCGAGCCCACTTTAGGGAAACCCATGGGACTGGTATTGGACCGCCTCACCGTACCAGACCTAGAGAGACGACATGCACATACACAACAGAGGGTTACACATTTTAAATATTCAGTACACACACACACAGACACACACAGACACACACACAGACACACACACAGACACACACGTCTTTTTCAACAATAACTAAGCAAAAGCCACCGCACCACAACCCCTTTTCATAACAGTCCATCCTTCATGTTCCTGGACAAATCAAAAGCATCACTTTTAAAACATCTGAAAGATATCTGAAATAAAAATAAACATTTGGCTTTGAACTGCGCGGGATTCCATTCCCTCAACTGGGCATCCAACCATTGCTTTTCAATTCGGCTTCTCTAATTTCTGTGAGCTATTCAGTGACGTCAGTTTGCTACCAAGAAAACCTGGTCACGCTGCGAGCACAGGACGTCAAACACAGCTGTTAGCCTACCCTCACAACAAAACAAGCATGTTCCACTTGGTATTTATGGCACAAGAGTCAATAACAAATGTGGATGGGTGACTTAAGTTTTGTGAGTCAGTACTCAACCGCTACACTAGTTCTGCAGTCCTTGATGAGAAAAATACGACTAAGCATTAACTAGCACAGGTACAGTTAAAGATATGACTAGGCATTAACTAGCCCAAGTACGGTTAAAGATACAACTCTAAGCATTAACTAGCCCAGGTACGGTTAAAGATACAACTCTAAGCATTAACTAGCCCAGGTACGGTTAAAGATACAACTCTAAGCATTAACTAGCCCAGGTACGGTTAAAGATACAACTCTAAGCATTAACTAGCCCAGGTACGGTTAAAGATACAACTCTAAGCATTAACTAGCCCA
>JACXGK010014275.1:0-11772 GCA_016801125.1 Novumbra hubbsi
TGTGTGTGTGTGTGTGTGTGTGTGGCAGGGTAAGACATGACTGTTGGGGATGTGTGTGTGTGTGTGGCAGGGTGAGACATGACTGTTGGGGATGTGTGTGTATGAGTGTTAAAGTCATTGTATTATTCATCAGAACAGTTCTGTGTTTCTACAACGATCATTACCCACACCTACATCATAAGAACGGTTCCGTGGTTCTACAACGATCATTACCCACACCTACATCATAAGAAAGGTTTTGTGTTTCTACAGCGATCATTACCCCACCTACATCATAAGAAAGGTTTTGTGTTTCTACAGCGATCATTACCCACACCTACATCATAAGAAAGGTTTTGTGTTTCTACAGCGATCATTACCCACACCTACATTATCAGAACAGAGTTAGTTAAGTTCCGATCTACTGACTTGTAGATCAGCAAAATCAAATAATATTTTATATAATAATACTTTCAATCATTCTACCGGGTACTGTGTGTAAATTTTTTGAAATAGATTTCCAGCCCTAATATATACATATATATCATGTAAGATTTTAAACAGATGGGAATGAACACAACATAAAACCACCAGGTGGTACTGATGGATAACATACCAGCAGGAATAGCCCCTCGTATTCATGTTTATTCTTCATTCTCCACATGATGACCACTGTTATAAAAGCACACTGTGATAACTGATCAAAAGTTGTTTTTCCACAAGAATGAAAATCATTAAGTCCTCTAATCTAAATCCTTAGGGCTCAAACAAGAGGTTCAAAGCGTTCACATTAGGTCAACTGAATACAATATGTCTCAGCTTATGTAGTCAGTGGAGAGGAGCTTATATTTTACCACAGTTTTTCAAAGTCTGGGTCCTGACACACAGGTGGGTCATGGGAGATTTAAATCAGGTCACAAACAGTCCTGGCCCCAATGGAGACAAAGCCACGCATCACCCCTCCAAATGGTTCACCAATTAGTTTTCCCGATTTCTTTTCCCATGCTGCGTTGCTGTTAAACTCGTCCGCACGTTACTGCACAGCACATTTAAGAGGAAGTTAATGGGAACTAAATTACTCTGCTGAGCAATATACTACTTTGGTGTTTGTTCTGTGCAAGCTGTGTGTGATGTGTTTGTTGCAAGCTGTGTGTGGCGTGTGTGTTATGTGCAAGCTGTGTGTGGGGGTGTTTGTACTGTGCATGCTGTGTATGGCGTGTTTGTTCTGTGCATGCTGTGTGTGGCGTGTTTGTTCTGTGCATGCTGTGTGTGGCGTGTTTGTTCTGTGCAAGCTGTGTGTGGCGTGTGTGTGCTGTGCAAGCTCAGCTGTGGCTGCTAGCTAGATACAAAATAAAAAAGAAGTAAGGAGGCTGTAAAAAATCAGCTCCTATGTAGCTCAAATAGGTTAGTATCATGGCAATTTCACTAGGTCTAGAATTATAATGATAACAAAGAAGGTCTTGCACAATTTAACAGTTTATTAAAGAGTTACTTCCAAGGAGAGTGGTTCCCTTCCACCCCAGAGGGACAGCAAAGCATCTCTACCATTTAATAGTTACATACCCTACTTTATACACAAAGATTATTTGCATATTCATTCTGTATAATTCAGTCTAGGGGTGTGTCAAAATAATGTTCCCTTCCTGGCCCAATCTGTATATTCTCTTTATCCTGTATTTATCCAGGTGCCCTAATTGCTCCCAACTTCTTCCCAGGATGGAGAAGTATCACCCCCACAAGGCCACCTTAACAGATGGTCAAAGGGCCACAGGATTTAGATACAGATAGGTGTCATCAACTAACAACGACCAGATCCTCTTATCTAGCTTTATGACCCCAACATTCCTTTGGCTCTCTTAATGCAAATTAGACGTTTATGACAGTGTATAATCAATTAAAGTCAGCAAAATTACACTAGACATAGGAAGCACTGTCTGTCCTGCACAACGTCCTATGGATAGCACTTAGTTGTCTGTTCGGATATTGTTGTAACACAGAGAGATGCTGCTGTTTTATAGTTAGCTGCTAAGGCTGACTAGAGCTGTAAATACATTGTCTCTGCTAATCCCCTTTCAGACACGCGAGAGATTCATTCACCAATGTATCCTTTATGTCTACAACACAACAAAAGTGGCAGGACGTTGAGGGGTCTGAATACCTTACAGAGAAACTGTACCACACACACACACACACACACACACATAGTTATGCCAGTTGATTATAGAGGGAGAGAAAAGAGTGAAGGTCCTGGCAAAAAGGAACAAAGCGTCGTGGCGACACACAGAAACAAGACAGACAGAGGAGGTGGTGACAGGTTCTCCTAACAGGGGACATGACTCACCTTACTGTCTAGGCTGATTACTCAACCTCTCCCTCTGCACCTCCACACACACACTCACACACTCACACACACTCACAGACCAACGGGATCTCAGTCTCACGTAAAAATCTACGGATTCAATAAAAGCTGAATATGGATGTGTCAAGTTAGGGAGGGAACAATACAGGGAATATTACCGGAGCTCCGAGATATGTATCACGGCCCTTGGAGAGGCAACATGGCCCTGGCATATGTAGCACGGCCCTTGGAGAGGCAACATGGCCCTGGCATATGTAGCACGGCCCTGGGATAGGTAGCACGGCCCTGGGATAAGTAGCATGCCCTTGGAGGCAGCATGGCCCTGGGAGAAGTAGCACGGCCCTGGGATAAGTAGCACGACCCAGGGATATGTAGCACGGCCCTGGGATAGGTAGCACGGCCCTGGGATAAGTAGCATGGCCCTTGGAGAGGCAGCATGGCCCTGGGATAGATAGCACAGCCCTGGGATAGGTAGGGTGGCAATGGGACAGGTAGCGTGACACTGGGATAGGTAGGGTGGTACTGGGATAGGTAGGGTGGCACTGGAATTGGTAGGGTGGCACTGGAATAGGTAGGGTGGCACTGGAATAGGTAGGGTTAGGTATTACTTTCAGTGATATCAACCGTAACCTATCATTGACTGAGATTGCGGGATTTCATTTCAGTCTAATGTGGTCATGATTGGATCTGAGATGCGGACAGGCGGCCACTAGCGGTGACAGGAGAATGTGTGGAAGAGGCACGGCACAAACCGAAATGCCAGAATAAATGAATCAACAAACAGACCATGTATAGGATTGTGACAGGCAGTGCAGCACTGTGTCCTGTGAAGTAACTACATTACAATGGACCTGGGCTGGCTGACTGAACACTATAGTTGATTGCTAGTGAAGAAGTGTTCAGTAATGTCATTATTCTGCTCTCTACTGTTCAGTCCTTAGCCTGTCTGTCTGCCTGTCACCTTGAGTTAGAGGTCCTGTATGTCTGCCTGTGTCTCTGTCTGTCTGAGCTGGACGTCCTCGGTCTGATCGATCAGCAGGGAAATTCTAATATGTTTCCCTCTCCTTCAAAAATGAAGAAAAAAGTAATAAAGTGACCATTTTAATGGAGATTATGGATTCCTCGGTGCTGTCCCAAATCCAACACAGGGTTGGCGTAACCCGTCCTTACATGTTGCTGTAAAAGTGTGTCGGGAACATGACACAGCAGAATTGTTATTGCGTGCTGTGGTGGTGTGAACATACATTGTTCCATATTGGTCACATTAACGTTGTTTTATATTGTTAAGGAACATATACCATTTCAGCCATGAGAGCCTTTATATTCAGCACACACTCCTCACCGAACACAGTGTGCTGTTAGAGATTCACTCAAAGAATCACTCACAGCAACCTCAAAGCTGCCAACCGTTTATCAATGTATTGATTCAGAAACAAACACAGATGAAAGACGTGTTAATCGTTCCTTTCTTCCTGGCCTTACCGATGAACACCGAGACGATGAGATACTGTGTGAAAGAATCGTTCAGGGCGGCTGTGAATGAAACATCACTCAGAAATCTAATCCAACCTAATCTGTCCCGTTGTTGAAGATTCCACAGGGTGCAGTTATATACACTCCTTCTAAAATGATGGAAACACCAACGGCGTGTTTTCCAACATATAACTCCCATTAAACACTGCAAGTGTGAATAAATGAACAACTGCATATCTCTAGAACAGACTCATATAACTCCCATTAAACACTGTGAGTGTGAATAAATGAACTACTGCATATCACTAAAACAGACTCATATAACTCCCATTCAACACTGCGAGTGTGAATAAATGAACTACTGCATATCTCACATGTGGAGAAAGCCTTCTGAATGTTATACAAACACTGCCAGTCTACCTGGTATTCTGGTCATCATACAAACACTGCCAGTCTAGCATGGTATTCTGGTCATCATACAAACACTGCCAGTCTAGCATGGTATTCTGGTCATCATACAAACACTGCCAGTCTACATGGTATTCTGGTAACATACAAACACTGCAAGTCTAGCATGGTATTCTGGTCATCATACAAACACTGCCAGTCTAGCATGGTATTCTGGTCATCATACAAACACTGCCAGTCTACCTGGTATTCTGGTCATCATACCAACACTGCCAGTCTACATGGTATTCTGGTAACATACAAACACTGCCAGTCTAGCATGGTATTCTGGTCATCATACAAACACTGCCAGTCTAGCATGGTATTCTGGTCATAATACAAACACTGCCAGTCTAGCATGGTATTCTGGTAACATACAAACACTGCCAGTCTAGCATGGTATTCTGGTCATCATACAAACACTGCCAGTCTACATGGTATTCTGGTAACATACAAACACTGTAGGAGATGGAGAAAGGAGTGATGTAGACTAGGTAGGAGTTCGACAGAGGAGTGATGTAGGCTATGTATGAGATAGAGAGAGGAGTGTTGTAGACTATGTAGGAGATAGACAGAGGAGTGATGTAGGCTATGTATGAGATAGAGAAAGGAGTGATGTAGTCTAGGTAGGAAATGGAGAAAGGAGTGATGTTGAATAAGTAGGAGATAAAGAGAGGAGATATGAAGGCTAAGTAGGAGATGGAGAAAGGAGTGATGTAGGCTAGGTAGGAGATGCAGAGAGGAGTGATGTAGGCTCGGTATGAAATAGAGAGCGGAGTGACATGGAAGAGGTTTTATTAATCCTCAGTCTAAATGCGGCAGGGTTTTTAAAATGTTTATCTCCTTAATCCTGTGATGGTGTTGTTGCGTGTACGAATGTGGTTCAGATCTAGTAAAACACCAAAGGTTCTACAGCAGGTTCCCACTATCGAAATTTGATATCTTGTTTGTGGAAAAAAATGTTGGGTATAGTGTTTGAATTTGAGTATCTTTTAGGTTCAAGCTTTTTCCAACCAGAAGTCCAACCACATAAAGGTTAAATTAATGGGGTTAAGGTTAGGGCTATTTCCACCATCTGCATCTAGCGGTTTGATGGGAAGATGGGATGGTGGAAGGAATGGAAGATGATGGGAAGACAAATGGATTTATTTATTCTGTATTCCCATTATCTTCTCCTCCCCTGGTCTAGGGGCTCACCTGTTGTAAAGTAGTATGTCAGGGGTCCAGATCTGGCTGGAAGGGAAACGTAGGTTCTGAACCCCAGGATAGTTCTCTGGGTTCCAACTGAGGTACACATCAGTCCAATACTGAGGGCAGACCCAAGAAATATATATCAGATACATTCAAAAAGCAAAGATACACATCAGAACCAGTAGTGGAGACAAAACAAAGAAGAACATAACAGAGACATTCACATATGAGAGGCAGTACATCCTGTAGCTTGCTTGGAGCCTGTTCTTTGATTATATGAGCCAAAACCAGCATAACATAAACATTATTTAGCATCAGCTGAGTGATTCGTTATAATATTGAGGCTGACATTGTAATTTAATGGTAGGAAAATAATAATTTATTCCAGGAAGACTTTCAACTGAGTAAATAACTAACTCAATAGAAAAAGTGACAGAAATGTAACCAGAGGTCTGTTCGAAGATTGCCGTTTTTGTGTGTCTGTTCATTTGACCAAGATTACACTAGACAAGACCAGACGCACTGCCTCTTCCAAAACTCCATATTCATATACTGGATGCTACAGATTAACAGGGAATCATCAGGACAAACAATAAAAGCCCCATGTCCTTTCCAATACGTTGACACAAGCAGACAGGTAGAGTGGAACTAGACAGCATTAGTGGCATGCCGATTGGTGTGATTGCCTCATCGTATTTACCATGGGATAAGGCATAAGAGAACATACAAAGTTATTTTGTGTGTCACTCAGTCCTCAGCTCTGTCTACTCACCAGCTGTAACCACGCATTGGTCATCAGGACCTGGTTTTTCTCATCCTGATGAAAGAGAGAAGATACACTCATTACAATAGAAAGCAATTGTGTGTGTGTTCCCAGAGATAAACAGTTTGAATGGTTGACTGGGTGTGGGTGGATGGATATGGGTGTCAAATTTAGCTGAAAATATCCACCTTGTTGTGACCTTTTTCCAAAGGACAGTCTCAAAAACAAATTACGTGTTCAGAATTTTGTTGCCTTGTCAGTCTCATAACACTTACTCATAGATCCCCTATTTCCCAGTGAGTGTGTTTTAAGATTGTCATTACTCATATCTTTTAAGCCCTAACAACCTTTCTTGGCTGGTGTTCAATAGTTGTTTAATTTCTGTCCATAGGGAACAAAGAGCCAATCAAACCTAAGTGGTTCCCCTAAGCAGACAGACATCAACAGATTGGAATTTAATTGGCAAAGCAATTAGCTAGCAAAGTCAGTGAAAAAATAAACATTAACAGGAAGTGGGAACAAGGAAAGTGAGAACAGGGAAAAAACTCATTATCTCTCCGTCTTTCTATCTCCTTCTCTCCTCTGTCTCTCCATTTCCCTCAGAAATAAACACACACAAATCAAATGACAACACTAACACCAAAGCCAGTAAATGTGCTACATGTGAACATCACTGTATTTGGCAAAATGGAACAAAAATGTGTCATCCATTGCTGCCCACAACCTTGCTCACGAGCGTCCCAAGACATCAGAATCAGAATCATGACCTGCAGCATGACACACTACTCCCATTTTATAACCGTTTTTTGTGACGCCCGCGGCCCACATTAGGGATGTCTTGGCTGCGTTATTGACATAGTCTGACGCAATTAGCGTGCTGTCTTTTATTGCAATAGAAATGCAAAAACATCTGTTCAGTAGTATTTTAATCACAATCTGTCGGTCAAGGCTGCAGCCCACAACATAATTCATTCACTTCTTTTGTGTCTTTAGTGTGAATCAACGAAGTGACATGAACGCTCAGGTGGCAGTCATTCAAAAGGTCACGACCATCAAGGTGCCAACCGCACTTTCAAGGGACATTGATACATTCTATTATTATTTTTACCTACATATATTTGAACATAAGACTCCCACACAGCCTGTATACGTCACAGCACCATCTAGTTATGTTATTTCCAACCCGCCACAAGGGGTTGCTGGAGTGCCACATGGCAACAGGAGCAGCCCCCTTCCAACAGTTTCCTGTCTACCACCGGCTGCGCTGAGCCCGCTACAACTGTCCGTCCCACGTTGGTTGGCTGAAATTGTCCTCTCACAATAAACTCATCTTACGGCGTCTGTTGAGCCTGAACTGGCCTTTATGCTATCAACATCAGAGAATTATGAAGTATGATGTCTGAAAGCTGGAATATTCAACCATGCATAGAGATGTGCTGTAACAACAGGTGGACTACCTTGACCAGAATTATCCTTGACCAGAGATTTCATGCTTAAAGTGTCTCTTCCTCTGGAAATATATCATCATATATAATGTAGAAACGCCAGAGGGCAACACTGGTCACTTTCAGTCTACAAATGAACTAAGTAAAGCTTAGAATGATACACTACATACCATAACACACACACCCCCACCCACTGTACTGGATCAAATCTAAACTAGACCACAGGTCTAGATCAAACCTCAACTAGGCCACAAAGCTGGATCAAACCTATACTAGTCTACAAGGCTGAATTAAACCTCAACTAAACCACTGTACTAGATCAAACCTCAACTAGGCCACAGGGCTGGATCAAACCTAAACTAGTCTACAAGGCTGAATAAAACCTCAACTAAACCACAGGGCTGGATCAAACCTAAACTAGTCTACAAGGCTGAATAAAACCTCAACTAAACCACAGGGCTGGATCAAACCTAAACTAGTCTACAAGGCTGAATAAAACCTCAACAAAACCACAGGGCTGGATGAAACCTAAAATATTCCACAAAATGGGATTAACCCTCAACGTGATTTGGGTAGGTGTTGACTTGGCCTCCAAATTCCCCAGATCTCAATCCAATCTGTGGGATGTGCTGGACATAGTCTAATTCATGGAAGAAACTTACAGGACTTAAAGGATCTGCGGCTAACGTCTTGGTGCCAGATCCCACAGCACACCTTTAGAGGTCTAGTGGAGTCCATGCCTCAACGGGTCAGGGCTGTTTTGGCGGCAAAAGGTGGAACTACACAATAAGGTAACAGACGGTCCTGAAGGAGTCCTTCATCACCTCCGTGGTGGGCGAGTGGGTTCCCAGAGCCACGAAAGACGCCGGCGAAAGCGACCCGCCGTATGCGTATCGGAGGAACAAGGCTGTGCCGCGGTACAAAGTACAAACGGCCATTGAGCCAATGCTACATGAGAGCTACGCCTTCTCCTTTGCATATCCCTACTACACAGCAGGCAGTCCCCAAATCCACTCTAATACCCCCTCTCCCCCAAACGGACCAGACACAACACCTTCTATTTCTCCCCCTTCGCTCTCCCCCCACAATCCGTACCCAACACCACGCTTCACCCTGCCCACACAGGCGTTAGCAGTTGCTATCTTTAGCTCCATTCTATATTTAAGAGCTGGCAGAGAGGCCGCAATACAACTCTGTAAACTCCTGGCACACGATAATATTGTCAGGCCTGGGGAAAAGCCATGTAAGTGCTTGCCTGTGTCACCGTTGCTATATTGCATTGTCACCTAATCTTAGATAGAGAAACCACAAACAGAATGGAGGCCTCCAAGAGCCTGGAACTTGACAAAGCAACCAAGGGCCAAAATGATCTCCCCAAGCCGGCGGAGGGAGTGCAGCGGACAGGCTCTCTGAGGGTTAGGGTGGAGGGGAGTGTTTTCACGGCGGAACGGGCACTGTTGGAGCGGCGCAGCGAGTACTTCAGCGCCCTGTTCCGGTCCGGCATGCGGGAGAGCCGGCAGGACGAGCTGCATCTGAGAGGAGGGCTGAGTGCGCGAGGTTTCCTGACCGCCATGGCCGTGTGCCTGGGCGAGAAGCCCCCCCTGCGCGACCCGGAGGAACTGATCGACGCGGCGGAATGCGCCGCCTTCCTCCAGGTTGCTCTACTGACCCAGCACCTCTGCGACATCGTGGACTCGGACAACTGCCTCCTGCTCTACCACGCGGCAGCCATGTTCGGGCTGCGTGACCTGTACCGTGGCGCGGCCTTGTTCCTCCGAGACGCGTACGGTGACCTGAAGGGGGCGGCGGCGGGCGCCCTCCCTGAGGAGCTGGTGCGCTACGCCGAGTCGCTTTCGCCGGCAACTTTCGTGGCTCTGGGAACCCACTCGCCCACCACGGAGGGGATGAAGGACCCCTTCAGGACCGTCTGTTACCTGGACGAGGAGGAGGGGCGCTGGGAGCACCTGACAGACCTCCCCACGGAGGCCAGCACCTCCATGGCGGGCGTCGCTGTCCTGGACAACCGCCTGTACATCGTGGGCGGGGTCTACGGCTACGGCAAGGACACGGTGGACCGCGGCTTCTGCTACGACCCGGAGACGGGCGCGTGGACCGTCATACCCGGACCCCAGCGACCACGGGCCGACTTCAACCTCCTGGGCCACGCGGGGAGGCTGTACGCCATCGGCGGCGAGCACCAGAAAAAGGCCACGTCCTCCGCCGAGGCGTACGACGTAGCCACAGGGGAGTGGAGGTTCGTCCGGTCCGCACCGTGGCCGGTGACAGCTGTGGCGAGCGCTGTCGCTCTAAGGCGCGTGTTTGTGTGTTTCTGGAGGCCCCCGGACACCACGGATATATACGAGTATGTTCCGGCTAAGGACGAGTGGACGTTAGCCACCACCATGATAAAGCCTCAGAGCTACGGTCATTGTATGGTGGCCCACAGGGACAATTTGTACGTGATGCGCAACGGGCCCTCAGATGACTTCCTGCGATGTGTCATGGACCGCTACAATATCACCACAGGCCAGTGGACCGCAATGCCAGGAAGTTACATCAACAGCAAGGGAGCACTGTTCACCGCCATGATCAGGGGCGACTCAGCGTTTACGGTCAAACACATGCTGACTTTGGAGTACACCATCACTGGGGACAGGTGGAAACCCCGTCGGGAAATGAATAAAGGTTTTCCCAAGAGTGGCTCCTTGTGGACTTGTCTCCTGAGGCTTCCCAAGTCCGGACGGGTTAATGCGCAGGCGGGTGAGGCAGGGGAAGGGAGAGAGACTGGAGAAAGGAGGTGGGTGGCATTGTCACACAGAGCGCAGCCGTTGTTGGAAAACCTCTTAGCACTCTGAAATTACCCTTTGTTAGAACTCTGAAATGACCGTTCATTAGAACTCTGAAATGAACGTTTGTTAGAACTCTGAAATTACTCCAAAAGGACCCTTGCTGTAGCTATAACAAACCCATGTTTGCTGGAAGTTAAAGAAAACAAACATCAAAGACACAACAAACCCACTGTCAATGTCTGCCCCACGGCTGTGAGTTTGGGTTTGTTGCCCACCAGATGTCGGCAATGCTGGGCGAGTGCTGTGGAGCAGTGGGGGAGTGCTAGGGAGTGTGGGAGGAGCATTGGGGGAGGGTGTTGCCGGATCGCTGGAGAGGGTTGGGAGAGATGGGTTGTGCAGGTTCAATAAATCATAATTTATTTTGCCATGTTTAGACACTATAGCGTGTTTGTGTTCACTTACATGGTTTAATGGGGTTGGAGAATAACAAGCTGAACTTTGTACTACTGATGGGATACACTATTGTGTTAAAAATGCATAACATGAATTAATTAATTATAATTAAAAGAAAGTCATGCTTTATGTGCTGGAAAGAAAAACAGGTTCATTATCTGTATAAAACTATTTCTTTCATAATATATTCACATGGGTAGCAACTTCAGGTGAACTTATTTCCTCACACACCCACGCACACAAATGCTAGTACACATGGACACACTCGCACATACACTTATTTTTCTTTATATGTTAAGTCAGACAACAGAGTAATGTCTAACCCTCATTTTAACCCTAACCCTTAATATAAAAAATAAAAAAAGAATAGTTTATAACTGAGGACTGGCTATATGTCCAGACCAGATTTTACTAATTTAATTATACTATATAACAGAAGTAAAGACTACATACACAGACACACTTTACACACACTTTACACACACTGTACACACACAGCCCCTCCCTCACCACATCTATGATCTGCAGTAGGGTCAGGCCGAGCTCCACCAGGATAGGGGAGGAGTCGTTGATCACCGGTCTCTCCAGGCGGTTGTAGTTAGCCATCAGGTCCTTGTACAGCCTGCGCTGGTACTCCCCCTGCTGGGAGCCTGGGGAACAACCGGAAAACAAAGGAGGTGCAACATGAGTTCAATGTCACTAATGTAGCAATTTTCCATCAGTCGGATGGATTGGTAGGGGTCGGGGGATCAAGGGAGGTTGGTTCAATGGTGAGTATGATTATGTTATATGGCCCGGCACTGGGAGAGAAACCCCAGGGTGGGGACAGGGTGGGGACAGGGTAGGGACAAGGTGGGGACAGGGTGGGGACAG
>JACXGK010014276.1:0-11790 GCA_016801125.1 Novumbra hubbsi
CCCCCCCCCCCCCCCCCCCCCCCCCCCCCCCCCCCACGCTTACTTCATCTGCTCCCGACACGTATTCCGGGCAGGCTAAGAACGTTCCCGGGAAGCCCCTCCGGAGTGTGTGTGTGAGACAGCCATAACAACATCCAGGCCACGGGGAAAAAAAGAAAATGCGGAACCCCTCACGGCCCCCACGCCATCGTAAATCACCCGTCCCCGCTGACTCTGGGAAATGCCAAAACAACGTTCTCTTTGCGGACCACAAACACACCGGACTACAATGGAGTCTAGATAACAGAGGGGAAACGCGTCCGTGATTTGGGGGTGGGGGGTGCGAAGGCACGCTTGATTAGTCCTAATCTGGGGAGAGTCGGGTTGCCGCGGCCGCTGCTTGTCCCTGGGCGGATACATGCGGGCAGCGGTTCAGAGGGATTGACCTCTCCCTCTCAGGTTAACAGAAGCCGTACTTGTGTGTGGTTCATGCGTATTTGTGGATGCATGTTTGTCTGTGTGTGTGTGTGTGTGTGTATTAGCATACAGGGGAGAAGAAGAAGGGTGAGCAAGGCAGGTGGAGAGGAGAGAGGGAGTGAGTCTGGAAAGAGGGGAGAGAGTTAGCAGGAGGTCTAGTTGAACTTTGGCTCTGGCTGTGTTGTAGACCTCATGTCGGGTGAACGCTCCCCCCCCCCCAGGCTGGTAGTAAACGTGGCACCCTGGGATAAGACGGCCGTACACATTCCGTAAAGCAGCTAATCCCTCATGCGAGCAGCCTCAGTGTGTGTGTATGTGTGTGTGTGTGTGTGTAATCCATGTTAATGTGTGCAGAAAAAAACTAAAACCAATTGGTCAGCTAAAGTTTCCCCACTGGCCAGGAAAATGCTATTTCTATCTTGGGGTAGGTTTAGGGAAATGCTTGAAATGGAGTTTTAGCCATTACCAGTTAGGTTTAAGCATTTCTGGTTCGGTGTTAAAGCTAGGTTAAGTTTAAGCACATAAGTACGGTTATTGAGGTTCAGGTTAGGGTCATGGTAGGGCTTAATGTTTAAGGTTAGGTTTTGCGCTAGGGATTAGGGAACACAGATTTCTGGTCACGTCTCACATCCTCACAAAGGATAGAAAAACGAATGTGCGTGTGTTGTGTTAAAATGGGTAATGGGAGTGTTCAGGTGTGTGTGTGTTGTGTTAAAACGGGTAATGGGAGTGTTCAGGTGTGTGTGTATTGTGTTAAAATGGGTAATGGGAGTGTTCAGTTGTGTGTGTGTGTGTGTGTTGTGTTAAATTGGGTAATGGGAGTGTTCAGGTGTGTGTGTGTGTTGTGTTAAAATGGGTAATGGGAGTGTTCAGGTGTGTGTGCGTGTTGTGTTAAATGGGTAATGGGAGTGTTCAGGTGTGTGTGTGTCCAGGGAGTTTTTAGATAAAACTCAGTGTTGTCAGGGGGACAACCGTGACGATGGCTGCTGACAGATGCATCTCTTCTTATCTCACCCCCTCTATCATCTCTCCATCTCTCACCCCCTCTATCATCTCTTCTTCTCACACATTTGTATCTCGTATGTGCCGATCCAGCAATCCTTGTTCCCTAAACCTAACCTATACCATAATATGTACCTAAACCTACCTCTAATGACCAAATCTTTTTGCCTAAAAGTATCCTCGCCCTGACGCATTACCTTAACTCTAATGCCAAAATCATCATGTAACGGAAATTGCATTTGCCTTAGTGGGGACCTACCAAATACAGTGTGGGTAACACGTTTGTCAGGTTTCATTGTCTTGGCGAGGACATCTGGTGGCCACATGACCTAGATTACAAACACACGCAGACACACACTCCCACCATTTTAGAGGCTGATCAGTCATCAGACACTTCAAGCGTTTTTTTATTGCCATTCGCAGGCTACACGACAGTGCTGGCCGACCAATCAACCACATAGAGGCTAGCGCAACAACACCACACCTGGCGAATGGGAGCTCCGTCATCGGTATACCCCACTTCCCCCCACACCCCTCAGCCCCGCGTCCCCTGGGCCGTTGTGCTTGCATGTTCCGGACCGAAACAGAACTTATGACGTTACATTCGACAAATGCTTTTTAGATCTATGTCTCTTGTTTACCATTTTTAGCGGTAGGATTCGCTCCAACTGAGGTTCGCGTTCTATTTTAGTACGTCTCGGTGTTCCGTCTGTGTCATTTTCGAGAACTCGGTTGCGTGGTGAAAAGTAACCAGCATGTCCGTCAACCCGGCGTTTTGGGTTCACGTTACAACCAGAGCACCACCACAGTAGAGTAATCTGTGACACAGTTGTACACTTCTGTCAAACAGGAAAAACAGTATTTATTTCCATCACTATGGTGATTGTGAGGTAGATTGTTATAGAACATATTTTGTGACACATCTTGTACTCGTAGTGTATAAACCTAGATATTATTACATCTTATTTTTAATAATGTCTTGTAATCAAGATCTATTACAAATCATAGTCAATTCGAAGCATAAATATAATACATGTTATTTTTATAACAAATCCTTTGACTTTATACGATGCAATAAGACAACCGACTATTGCCACTTTTACAGTGTTAATTCAGGCATTCTCAATGATACTAAAGGCACTTATTCATTCAGTATGGCAGGAGTTTATAATTACAGTGTGTTTTATATGTATAGACGATGTGACTGCATTCACACACATATATATATATATATATATACAGCGGGTGAAATAAGTATTGAACATGTCACTGCTGTCATAACCAAAAAAGGCTTTTGTACTAAGTATTAAATAAATATCAGTAAGCATGTTCAATACTTTTTCCCTGTGTCATTTCACATTATTACACATAACTTACATTTTGAACGGGTTTTTGCATGTATGGATTACTTGGGTTGTTACCAACATCTGGTGAAAGTTTCATATCAATAGCACCTTTAGAAATATATTTAATGGTGACGTGTTCAATACTTATTTCACCCGTATATATATAGATGTATGTGTGTGCTGTACTGTATATTTCAGCTCTATGAGTAATGTCCAATATTTCAGTGACTGTTTTGTATTGAATAGGACCCTTCAAGTGATTCAGCAGAAAAACATTGCAATGGTAATGTTTACACATGGGCTTCTCCAACATCTGGACTACACATTAAGGCACGTACAATGAAGGTTGTTCTTAAACCGATGACAAAACCTTTCTCATCTCCTCCTCGCTGACAGTTGGAGGGAAAGATGTGGGGAGCGACCCTTCATTAGTCAGGACAGTGGAGTACTTAAAAGAGATCCTCCCGCGCTTCACCAGACCTCTCTTCTCCGGAGACTGACTGTCCAACGGGTGTACTTCACTTGATCCCGACGTCCTGACTTGATTTATTTGTTTCTTCGTCGTCTCTTGTTCTCTCTCTCTCTGGTCCCCCCCACCCCCGCCGTTTCACACGGGGTTCTGGGTAAAACACACGAGGGCGGCCGCGGAGGGGGAGGGCGTGTGTCCCTCGGCTTGGGCCGCTTCGGGTAGAGCAGAGGACGGGGCGCGAGTGCGTGTGTCCAGTTTCACAGAGTTCCCGGCCTCGCCTGTGTCTTTCTCAGAACCTGCGGGCGCGTGCGTGTGCTCTTTGACCTCTGTCTGTTTGGCTGTCACAAGGTGAGGCGGCGTGTATTCCGAGCGTTGGGGCGTCCAGTGGCTCCTTTGGGCGTCCCCGCCCCCGGGAGACCTGAGGGGGCAGCGGCCCCTCTTGTCCTGCCCCTTGAACCCTCTCAGCTTGGGGTTCCAGGCGTCCCTCCACTGCAGGGCCAGTGTGGACCTGTCGGCCACTAGCCGCCTCTCCTCGGGGCCCCAGCCACGCCCGCCCTCTTCGGCGCCGATCAGCAGGAAGGTGCGGCCCACCTGGAGGGACGGGCAGCCGCAGCCCAGGTCGCGGTCGGGAACCCAGAGAGCCTGCGGGCCCCGGCGAACGCGGGACGAGGACCGGGTGCGGAACACGGTCTGGATCCAGACGGAGAAGTGCCACCAGGGTCCCGAACGCTCCATGGCCCGCACCTGCAGCTTCAGGACTGGGAGGAGGGAGAGAGAGGGAGGAGGGAGGGAGAGAGGGAGAGACGGGACGTTTAAGCTTTTACTTGGAGCTGTATTCCACGGTGGCGCGCGTAGTTCGTGGTTCTTACCGAAGTCCTTCATGCAGTACGTTTCCAGATTCATCCTGACTTTAACCTGGGATGGCTGGCAGTACGAGACACATTCCTCCGCTGAGAGGGGGGGGGGGGAGAAGGAGAGCATGAGAGAGAGAGAGAGAGAGAGAAGGAGGTAGTAGACGGGTAGAGAAGGAGAGAGAATGCACTGAATGAGACAGTGCATCTCACCTCGACACATGTCTGTGCCACTAATTACAATATGCTCTGCTTCTATTTGTCATCACAGTATCTCATGTCTGACAGATGCCTCTCTTGAGTCCTGCAACAGCTGAAACATCCCCCCACCACCAGTAGAGGGCGCTGGAGAGCGACCCGTGGTCCTTGGTCGAGATCAGTCGCAAACCCTACTCCAGACAAGGATCTGTTATTTTGTTCCAATGCAGGCCCGAAAATGCTTGAAATCGTCCAAATCAACACGAGCAGGACTTTAATCAGCGAGGCGTCGAGCCAAACTTATAAGTCGGCTCTCCAGAACCGGTACGAGTGACCGCTTAAAAACGGACCTCATTCTACAGATCAGTATAGCGGCTTGTGCTGAAACTTGCAATAGTGTTTTGACACTCAGCTGAAGCCCGGCTCACCTAGACTGTACTGGGGCTGGTATTCCGGCGTACTTGGGGTCACCTCCTGGATTCCTTTGGATAAAAACAAAACAGAGCGACAGGTTGTTGTGTAACGAGAGAATAGACAGGGTGGGAATACCAGTTGGCAGGTTGTTCCTGCGTGAGGGCCGTGTGTGTGCGTGTGTGTAGGTGCGTGTGTGTGTGTTGGTGCATGTGTGTGTAGGTGTGTGTGTGTGTGTAGGTGCGTGTGTGTGTGTGCATGTGTGTGTGTGTAAGTGCGTGTGTGTGTGTAGGTGCGTGTGTTTGTGTAGGTGCGTGTGTGTGTGTGTGCATGTGTGTGTGTGTAGGTGCGTGTGTGTGTGTGTGTAGGTGCGTGTGTGTGTGTGTGCGTCTGGGCCGAATGATAGAGAACGCGAATATGTGTGCTATGCGTCGGTGCCTCTCGGTGCGTGAGGAATGCCTGTACGGACGACGAGTGTGTCAGGGTGAGCCGGCGTGCGTGTGTGGTCTTCAAAGGGTCAGAATCCCCACCTCCCCCCCCTCCAAAGGTGGCCCTCCCACGCACAAGCAGATATACGTCCGGGTCTTGAGTTAGTGCCTCTGGCGGAGCTTAGCTCCTGCTATGGGTCGTAGGCTCTCTCTCTCTCTCTCCGTGTGTCTGTCCATCATCACCACCACGACGCTGAGAAATGAAGGCCGTGAACCAGACACACTCACCCAAACACGCGTGTGTGTGGCCTGGTTGTGTGTGGCCTGGCTTGTGGGTGGCTGGCGGTGCAGTACTTTTGTACATAGTACATTTACTATCCTGGTTTTAAGAGGGTGTGTGTGTCTCTTGGATCCGATCGTATATTACCTCAACTGTCTCCCAGTGCTGTGGCTCCTCTCGTCCTCTCTGACACAACTGGGGCACTCAGAGACACCCTACACCCACCCCCACCACCAACCCCACCCCCACCCCCACCGGGAGAATGTGTGCGTGAGGGAGAGAGTGGTTCAACCCGCGGTGGGCAGAGCGACGGTGCCCGTCCGCGAATCCTCCCCCGGCGTGCAAAAGCGCGACTATCGAGGCACGCGTGCCGCCTGACAACACGTCCCAGACACACCCCCGAGGGCGGGCCCGCTGGCCAGACAAGCCGGTCGAATGCTCAGGCGATGACTTTAGCTACGGGTGAGGTGTGTGTGTCGCCCCCGAAAGACTCCTCCCGCGCGGACACGCAGCACCTCCCGGCTAACGCTGTTGATAGCGAGCAAGCGTCTGGGAGAGAGGCTGAGCTCAAAGAGAGCGAGAGAGAGAGAGAGAGAGAGAGGAGCTATAGATAGCCATAAGATGGGTTCGGTAGTAAAAACAAACAAGGTTTTCTTTCACTAACTCCTTTCACCGGAAGAGTTATGAGTCTAGAGCGCTTGCCGGTGTGGGGGGGGGGGGGGGGGGGGGGGGGGGGGGGGGGGGTGGTTGGGCACTTTGAGGGGTGCGTGACAGGTGTGAAACCCGGGCCCGTGTCACCTGATTAGGGCTTAGAAAGTGTCGCCGGCCAGGCCAATCCGCGCGTGGTTCTCGGCACTCCCGCGATTAGACTCCGAAACACACGGGGATTAACACTCGGCGGTTCAGAAAACGCCAGGCCAACGATTGCCACAGTGTTGGAGGATGAAGTGCTAAGAGTCCCAGCAGAGCTGATCTAGGATCTGAGAGCGCTACAGGCTCCCAGTCTTAACACTGTTGTGGAAACAGTAAAACAGACATCGGTGTAAATCGGGGGGGAAATTCTGCGGCAATTTGGAGAATTGAAGACAGACATTGGAAAGCCCCGAGCGGCCCCTTTTGTACTGAGCTACGGTTTGATACAGGCTTAGAATTACATCAAGACAAGAGCAAGCAAGGTTTAGAGGGACGTACCAGAGAGAGGCAGAGAAAGCGATAGCGGGGGTCGTTGCGTTTGTTACATTTCCAGTTACAACAGGATTAATCGGCAATTAGGAACTAAAACCCCCGACGGGTGAGGGATGAAATGAAAACCGAGCTCTGCGGTGTGGGCCGGTTTAAGTCAATCCGAAGAGTCCCCGGTAAGAGCTCCGCCGGGGGATATTCTTGCGCCAAGCTCCAGGGTGACCACATTCTTTCGAGAATCCCCATGAGAATGTCATTCTTGTGGGGGAGGTTTGACCTCATGTGGGGGAGGTTTGACCTCCGGCGGACTTACTGATGCAGGGCCGGAGCGGGGAGCGCCCCTGAGTGTAGCCCGCGGCGCAGCGGTTGCACCTCGGCCCGGTCACCCCGTCCCGACACAGGCACTGCCCCGACGTCTGATTACACCAGTGGCCCACCGCTCCCATGGGGTGACACTGGCACGCTGGGGTGGAGGGGGAGGAGGGGGGGGGGGTAGGGAGAGAGCGAAAGTGGATGTCAGGAAAGAAAGGGCATCGCACCAATGACATTGGATGGGTCGTAGTAGAGCCTCTTTGAATTTGACAGAGGGAGAGAGAGGGAGGGTGAGAAATGAGGGAAGAAGGACGGTATTGAGGAAGGTGAGAGAAAGAGAACAGAGGGAGGGACAGAAAGAGGGAGACAAACACAGACAGAGGGAGAGATGTAACACAGATAAAATATGACACAAATGGGATGGGAAGAATAAACGACAAAAGAGTTTATAGTCAGGAGAGACAGCAGCCAGAAGAGCTGAAGCTCCAAAAGACCCAGAGAGAAAAAGGAAGCCATTCTTCAGTAGGCCTGTTCTTCCTCCAGGAAGGTAGCATAAACAAAGCCATACAGCTACTCCAAACACCTTTAAATAATTAGCTTTAAAAGCAGGTCACTAAGGTGTAAAACTGTGAGTTGGCCGGAACGCTGATATGATAAACATGGAGTGTTTCTCAATATCTATGCTACAGACATTTGAGAAAATCCAAGCACACAAACAGAATTGGAACACAGCCAACAAGCTATAACGTTACCAAAAAAGACATCCTAGCTAACGTCAACCAGTTCTTTTGTTTTATTAAAATGCTCTGGTTTACCATTACTCCACTAACAGCTCCTGAACTCTGTAGCTCCTTCAATGTCATTGTTGGACTTTCTGTGGCTTCTCATAAAAGTTTCCTTTTTTTTTTCGCACTGAGTTTTAGGGAGAATCTTTGCTTGGCACTAGATGGTGTGAGGCAGCGTACACTTCCTGAATATTGTTCCAGCTCTGCTCACTGGGATTTCCAAACATGTTTTGTACTCTTTTCCTAATCCATATGTTTGTTTAACTTTAAACGGTGTATAACATTTATAATGCTCTTTGGTGTCTTTTGTTTTGTTCAGGGTCCTTGAACAGCTGGGTTATTATCCTAGAAAATGTGACAGCAACTCTACTGGTTCACAGGTGCCGGCCAATGATTAGATGATCGTGTCTTTCTCAAAACCCTAGGGAGCCTCCACAACTCAAGGGTTAAATAGTTACGCAAGCCACATATTTCACCCTAAAAGACTGTGTGTGTGAAACAGGACGAATAGAAGACCCCCCTTGAACTTTCACACGGACCTGTATGACCTAAACATACACCAATATCTCTTGGTTACATTAGCAATCTAGTCACCTGTAGGACCTAACCATACACCATTATCTCTTGGTTATATTAGCACCTTAGTCACCTGAAAATACACCATTAACATTAGTTATTTGAGGACTTCAGTCAACCACCCAGTGTGCATTCCACAGTGTCACAGTCACTTAGGACCAGTCAAAGGTCAAATGTCAGGGTGGATTCCTGCTGGTGGTAACAACACTAGATCCACTAGACTGGCAAACAAGGTATGTTTGTAACACAAACAGGAATAACTGTCCTCAAGCACAATGTAACCACCTTATAAACACTGGTACTGAAGTAGTCACTAAATACTGGATCATACTCTACATTGGCCTGTACTTATGCACTGGACCACACCGTGAATACTGGATAAGACCCTGAACACTGGACCACACCGTAAATACTGGATAAGACCCTGAACACTGGACCACAACATAAATACTGGATAAGACCCTGAACACTGGACCACACTGTGAATACTGGATAAGACCCTGAACACTGGACCACAACATAAATACTGGATAAGACCCTGAACACTGGACCACACTGTGAATACTGGATTAGACCCTGAACCCTGGACCACAACATAAATACTGGATAAGACCCTGAACACTGGACCGCACTGTGAATACTGGATAAGACCCTGAACACTGGACCGCACTGTGTACACCGGATAATACTCTGAACAATGGACCACACCGTGAAAGCTGAACCATTACCTAGACACTGCCTCATTCCCAAAACACTGGAACACACCCTTAAAGCTGGACCACACCCTGAACACTGCCTCATTCCCTGAACACTGAATAATACCCTGGACACTGGACCACAGCGAGGACTGCGTCTTACACAAATATCAACAGATAGCCTTTAACAGACGCAGATGCACATATAGTGGGACACACACACACACACACGTTACAACACAGATGAGACACACAGCGGGTAGCGCTGTTCAACACACAAATGACCGCGTTAATACACACACACAGTGACTGACGTTGGCAGGCCTTGCGGTTGCCGAGGGGCTTGCCGTGGTCGCGGGTGTATCCGTTCTGGCAGTACTGGCAGTGGCGTCCCGCCGTGTGATGCCGACATTTCAGACACACCCCCCCGCTCTGCCGGCCGGACTGCTGGAAAACCTCCATGCTGAACCGGCACTTGGTTGAGTGCCCGTTGCATTCACAGGCTGGGGGGAGGAGGAGGGGGGGGGAGGGGGGAGGTTAGGCAGTTGAGTCGGCGTCCCGACGCGCACTCACACACTCCCGGGCGGGCGGCACTCACGGACGCAGGGGTGTGGCTGGCTGGGCGTGGCTCTCTGCCAGGGCCTGTCGAAGTAGAAGTCCGCGCACGCGTCGCAGTCCGCCCCGGCCGTGTGGTGCTCGCACAGGCAGACGGCCCGGCCGGCGTCGTCGCGGCGACACCGCGAGGCGTGGCCACTGCACTTGCACCTGCCGCCCACCTGCAGGTCCGAGAGCGCTAGGGGCAGGGGGCGGGCGGGGGGGGCGGAGACCAGCGGGGAGGGCGGCGGCGGCGGGACGCGGTTCCTGGCTTTCCGATCGTTGTTTCTCCTCCTCCTCAGTTCCCTCCCCTTGTGGCCCCTACCCTGGCCCTCGACCGTCCAATCACAGGCGGCGCCGGCGCGGCACGGACCCCGGACGCGTCCCGCGTCCCTATGGCGACCACGCCCTTTTCCTTTCCTGTTTCCCCTCTTGTCCACTCCCTGAGGGTCTGCCTCCGACTCCTTCCGGGTAGCGTTGTGTCGCGCCCCTCCCTGACCCCCCAAGGCCCCCACGTGTCCCTTCTGGACAGACTCCATGTTCTCCCCTTTGCCTCTCCCTGGCTTGTCTGTCTTGTCCCTCGCCACCAGCCCCAACGTGTTGGCGTCCCCGCTCTCCTGACCCACGGCGGCCTCCTTCCTCGACCCCGCCCTCCACCTCAGAAACCCCGCCCCCCTGTCCTCTGAACTTCCCGCCTTGGAGCGGGACGCCTGGTGGAACACCAGCCGGATGTCCGTGGCCGTCACCCAATCCTGCAGGGTGGGACTGTAGTCGAAGTCCGGCGAGGACGGCCTACCGTCCAGCGTGGAGAAGGCCAGAACCATCCCGCCCCGGTGCCTCTGCAGTGGCCGTGGGTCCGAGCAAAGGGCCTCCGTCTCCTGGTGCCTGGTCTTGGCCACTGTCTGGGCCTGGAGCCCGAACCGCCCCGGGCAGTCGCCGGAGTAGTGCTGCATGGGCTTCCAGCTCCGCCCGTGGTCCATGGACTTGAGCACGGAGATGGAGACCGGGTCCGACGGCTCCCCCTGCTGGCAGAACTGCAGGCTGATGTAGGTGATTTCAAAACGCCGGCCCAGAGGGAGGGTGAGGACCCAGTCCCCGCCGCCTGGGCCGTCCGCTTGGGCCGTCCAGCAGGTCAGGTTGTGGGGGTTGTGGAGGTCCGTGAGGGAGCTGACGTTGGCGGCGTTCCGGTCGGGGGGATCTCGGGGGGCGGAGCTGACGGGGACGCCGTAGGCGGCGTTGATGAACTCCGACGTGCAGTGCCGCGGGCGACCGTCCAGGTGGTAGCAGGGATCGTGGGGCGAAGTCCAGCTCAGCGGGGACTGCGAGAGCGAATGGGACAGGAGGGACGGCGAGAGGAAGGGGAGGACGAGGAGCAGGAGGAGGAGGGAGAGGGACGGGGCGGGGGCCAGGGTGAAGGGAAGGAACATTGTGTCATGGAGCCTGTGGGAGAAGGAAACAAGGGGGATAAAGAGACTAGGAGGAAATCCTGAGAGCCAAAGACACTGATGGATTTACACGACTTGCGGTTGGAGCCGGAGGGAGGAGCCGTCTGAGGATGAAAGACCACCTGTGCCTTCATCGAAAACACGCCGACTCGCTCCGAGAGCCTAAACTTTTTAACATCCCTTGTATAATCCAACCGCGTCTACCGTCACCCATTAAAAGGCCCCCAGTCTCCACCCACGACCCCCTTTTTAACCAAGTATTCATCTTGACACCGACCCGTCAACCCAGGCCGCGCGGACGAGCGGTTACACAGTGAGGGAACGGGAGCGCATAAGACTGGTCGGATCTATAAGGAGTAAGGCTTGTGAGGATGAGAGCGGATGAAGTGCGGGACGAGTGCACGGAAATGCAGCAGGTTTGTCGAGGACGACAGAAAACCATTCAGAGCAGCTGGGTCTGACAACATAAGCAGGGCATCATCCATCATCTTTATAGTTCTCCTTTTACATCCTTGCACTGCCACGCCGCTCCTCTCTCTCGGAGGTTCAAGGGGGGAGAAAGTGTGTGAGAAAGGGAGGGAGCAAGAGAGGGAGGGAGGGAGCAAGATAGGGAGGGAGAGATTTATAGGAGAGAACGCGAGAAATGCATGTTCGGCTTAAAGGCCCTGTACAGTCACTTCCTGTAAGAGGACAAACTCACTTGTGTACATTGTTGTGAAAAGATTCCGTTCCCGCGTAAACAGCTTGTGATTTGTTAAGT
>JACXGK010014278.1:0-11765 GCA_016801125.1 Novumbra hubbsi
GGAGAGACAGACAGGGAGACAGACGGGGAGACAGACGGAGAGACAGACAGGGAGACAGCCGGGGAGACAGACGGAGAGACAGACGGAGAGACAGACAGGGAGACAGCCGGGGAGACAGACAGGGAGACAGACAGAGAGACAGACAGAGAGACAGACAGGGAGACAGACGGGGAGACAGCCGGGGAGACAGACAGAGAGACAGACAGGGAGACAGACGGGGAGACAGACAGGGAGACAGCCGGGGAGACAGACGGAGAGACAGACAGTGTGACTCACCGGTTGAGGTCGTGGATGTAGTTGAGTGGGGGCGACTGGGCGAAGCCCACCCCTGCCTCCCAGATGTACTCACAGCTGTCTATGGTCTGCATGTCCTCCAGGGTGTCCTGCTGGACACGTTACTGTAAGAACATCCGTCCCGTCCGGGGGGTTGAAGCGAAAGCCTCTAGACCAGTGGTTCTCAACCCATTCCTCAGGGAACCCCAGCCAGTCCGGGTATTTGAACTACCCTTTAGCTAGCACACATAATCCTCAAGCCCTTGATTAGTGTATCTGCTGTGCTTGTTCAGGGCTGCAGCTAAGATGTGGAATGTCTGGGGTTCCCTGAGGAACGGGTTGAGAACCACTGCTCTAGACCCCCGAAGCTGTTCAACAGCTCCCCTCAGCCCGCGGCGACTCCCAAGCACACACATTGGTACATTCGGTAAGGCCCGAACAATCATGCCCCAGGAATGTCTGTTCTAGGACTTCTATATCTATAACGGTCGACCTGTCGCGGTCTACTTGACGGGGTCAGACGCGGTCACTCACCGGCGCCCTCCGGTGGCTGTGCACAGTGAAGTCCGGGCAGAACAACAGGTCGGCGATAGCCAGGAGGAGAGACTCAGCCAGCGGACGAGCCCCTTCGTCGTCATCCATCTCATCCGTCTGTTAGGGAGGACAGGGGGAGGGGGAGAATAGTAGCAGCATTCAACCAGATCCCTGCTAATACCTAGTAACACAAAACACATGCTAATATGCTGTTCATAGTCTAGTCTTATAGGATAATATGCTGTACATAGTCTAGTCTAATAGGCTATTATGCTGTTCATAGTCTAGTCTAATAGGCTAATATGCTGTTCATAGTCTAGTCTTATAGGATAATATGCTGTACATAGTCTAGTCTAATAGGCTAATATGCTGTTCATAGTCTAGTCTTATAGGCTAATATGCTGTTCATAGTCTAGTCTAATAGGCTAATATGCTGTTCATAGTCTAGTCTAATAGGCTAATATGCTGTTCATAGTCTAGTCTAATAGGCTAATATGCTGTTCATAGTCTAGTCTAATAGGCTAATATGCTGTACATAGTCTAGTCATATAGGCTAATATGCTGTACATAGTCTAGTCATATAGGGTAATATGCTGTACATAGTCTAGTGTTATAGGCTAATATGCTGTACATAGTCTAGTCTTATAGGCTAATATGCTGTACATAGTCTAGTCTTATAGGCTAATATGCTGTACATAGTCTAGTGTTATAGGCTAATATGCTGTACATAGTCTAGTCTAATAGGCTAATATGCTGTACATAGTCTAGTCTTATAGGATAATATGCTGTTCATAGTCTAGTCTTATAGGATAATATGCTGTACATAGTCTAGTCTTATAGGATAATATGCTGTACATAGTCTAGTCTAATAGGCTAATATGCTGTACATAGTCTAGTCTTATAGGATAATATGCTGTTCATAGTCTAGTCTAATAGGCTAATATGCTGTACATAGTCTAGTCTTATAGGATAATATGCTGTACATAGTCTAGTGTTATAGGCTAATATGCCGTACATAGTCTAGTATTATAGGCTAATGTGCAGTACATAGTCTAGTCTTAGGCTAATTTGCTGTACATAGTCTGGTCGTATTTGCTAATATGCCTGTACATAGTCTAGTCTTATAGGCTAATATGCTGTACATAGTCTAGTCTTATAGGCTAATATGCTGTACATAGGTTGTATAGGCATATACATACATAATCTAGTCTTCTTATTTGTGTCCTTCGTTATTTCTTCTCACCTGTGCTCAGTTTTTTGGTTTTATAGCTTGAGTATTTAGTACTGTTTGTTAAGCACAGGTTCCAGGCTTAGCAGCTATCTGTTTAAACTATTAAAATTGCTTTGGTATTCTTGCGTAGCTGAATGACTTTGGCTTCCCTCCAGGTTCAGGGGGTGAAACTGGCTTACATAAAACAGTTGGTAAATAGGACTTGAAATATTGTCGGTTATCAACCCCAGAAACATAACATTGAGGTTGTTAGTATCAGGGGGTTTGTTCCCGTAGATGGATTACAATAAGTTACACTGACTTTTTAATATACCGTGCTTTCATTTTTGGAAAGTCATGCAATAATATAAGTACACCCAGAGGTGTTTGCAATTAAATGTTTGTCAAAGTATCCTAACATTTCTCAATGTGAGGAAACACAGTTCTACTGAAGACATAAGATGTTGTTTCCTCTCATCTTCCCAAGCAGGAAGGAACCAGTGTTGTAATCAAGTGAGGTCAAAAGTTCAACTGAGATAATTGATATCCTCTCGTTAAGATGGCGTATTACGGGACTGTCTTAATGAAGCCCCCCTGGGAAATAACTGGCAGGTAAGACAATCACGTTGTTTTTCACTTTTATGCCCAAATGAAGACAAAACTGGGGTACTATGGATAACACATACAACTGCTGGAATTAATAAACAAATTAGCCAAACTACATTATTGGTTCTCGCCAATTTCCTCCCACATATTCGCCAGGATCCCTTGGCTACAGCACAGCCACACATCAGTATGTCAGGGTGTGAGATTTATTAAGGGAATATCATTCTAAACTTTACCACGGGCAATATTCTTATTGTGCAAATGCATTGTGTCAGGTGCAAAGAACAAAGTAAACCTCAATGCAATCTCAAAGTATGGTTTTGATATAGATGTGTCTTCAGAATTGTGCATTATAATGGACATTATTGATGAAAAGACTCAAGTTGGGGCAAACTGTCTGATCATAAGGAGGTAGATGGCATTCTTTGCATTGATGCACCAGCTTTGAGTGACACTACAACCATGTCCCTGCAATTTAAGAGTACGTATCAAGCTGTTGAATGGAGAATATTGCTACGATCCCATTCAGATGTGGGTCTGACCATCGGCAGAGATCAGTTAAGAAACAACACTTCTGTAGCCAAATGTCACCCAATTCATAATTGGCATCTGCACTGTGCCTTACTGTTCACCGTAACAACTCAAAGCCCAGCATCCCAAGGTCTGACTCCCACTCACGTCCTCCCACACGTCCTCCCACTCACGTCCTCCCACACGTCCTCCCACACGTCCTCCCACACAGTCCTCCCACACACGTCCTCCCACTCACGTCCTCCCACACGTCCTCCCACTCACGTCCTCCCACACGTCCTCCCACACAGTCCTCCCACACACGCCCTCCCACTCACGTCCTCCCACACAGTCCTCCCACACGTCCTCCCACTCACGCCTGCTCTCCCAGCTCCCGGCACGGTGGACCAGAAGAAGCCCCTCCAGTCTTGATCCTCGAAGATGTAGGGCAGGATGCGGGTCAGCATCCGGCTGCAGTTCAGAACGATCTGTTTCTCCTTCTCCGAGGAGCACCCAGACTCCGCGGCCTGCACCAGCTTCTCCACGGCCTGAGGGGGAGACGAGCGCCACGCTGTGAACACACTCGCACAGAGAGTCGGATACACACGCATAACGGCAAAGGGGGGGTTTGGACCCGCGTGGGAATACTGATGCCGGGTTCTTCTGATCCAGCCGGTTGGGTTCATTTAACATCATCTGGGTTTGTATTTTTCCCTGTCAAGTTGTGTTACTTCCATCCTTGTTGTGCTGTGGTGTTTGTTTCCTTCATTAAACTCTTAGCCTATTTTCTGGGGCTTTAATTCCAACCCACCAGGTCATGTCTCGACCACCCAGCATCAATGACCCACCGACCAGCATCAAGAACCTGGCGCATTTTAAAGAAAACTACTAAAACCAACCAAATTGCAGAATAACAGCAATTGGGTCATCCGGACATAAGCAACTTTTTTTGAGTGCCAATATCAAGGCAAACTCAGCACTTGGACTGGACAACCCTGAGGTTTTAAACATCTGACATGGATCAATATCAAAGGCTTGTCTAAGCCCCTCCCCGGTGTTCCATTAGAGAACCCAGTCCCAGTCATTTGTCTGTTTTCTTCCTGACAGGCAGCTTAAAAGGAAGCAGAAAGTTAGAGACAGGAAGGGAGGGCGCCTTCTTTCCCTTTCCTCTGAGAGCAGTGCCTCCGTCAGTGGCAGCATGTGCCAGCCAAGCACTCACATAAAGCGGCATTATTTTCTTAATGTATCATGTAGAATGCACTTGCAATACAATTTCATTTTGTCTATGACTAAAAAGCATGCTAGATGGAAAATCTCCCTCCCCTGTGCTAAATTCCAGCACAATTTAACCATCAGTTTTATCATCTATTATCATTTCACTCAACCTTATAGCAGAGGGTTGCCAGATTTGAAGGGGACTCTTCCCGGACAGCTCGGATCTCCGCTGCTGGCACCAGGGCAAAAACATCCTGTACAGTGGTGGCAGTGTCGGCCCAGAACTGGTCCCAGAAGGCATCGTCGGTGGCCTCTACTGGCTGTGGGAAATGCATGTATCTGCTTTTAGACTACATTTCCCACCACCCACAGGGCAACTATGAGATCGCTTCAATCTATGTAATGATAATAACCTATTACAGAGGGTATATAAACAGAACATGTAGGCCTACAGTAATAATCATAAAGATTCATAGGGTATTGTATCAAAAATCTAATTAGACAACTATTACAATAGATGTTGATAAATATATAAATGAGCATAACATTAAATTGCAATAATAATAACAACAATACTAATTAAAGCATTTCATAAAAACAATAAAATTAAATTTCATGCACTTAGCCCATCAAGATGTAATCTCAACAGTTAGCAGATGGGACAACATGTTGACAACGTAAACAATACATTCCCCAATTGCGGCTAGCGCTTTGGAATAACATGGAAATATGAGCTGGCTGTCTCACTCCATAATCTCTGCAAATCACAGACCACCTGCCGCATCTGGGGGTGGCGGAAGAACGCCCACGTAACTTGATAAACGTAAAAGATATGTGATTTTTTATCTATATATATTTTGAATGTGTACATTTATTTTAAACAATAAATACTCTACAGGGCAATTTACTTCACTGTTCTCATTTAAACAATGACCAGGCCTAGAAGGTTTTTTTTGCCGACGACTACAGGATGTGAGAGTATGGACAGTGACGGAGAGTTGAGGCAATGCATTGATTCTGAATGTTTATATGATAGAGAATATAACGCAAAATAGCGAGATACATCCCAGACAAATAAAGGCGCTGAATAATATTTGAGGTATTTAAAACGGTAGCCAATCACAGCTATTGGACAGGTCTTGTTATTACCTTACATTGATCGAATATGGATTATCAGAAGACATGCAAAAAGCTAAACTAGAATGTATACAGATATCTTAATATATGCTTTATACGTCGACTGTGTATTTCTATTCTGTCCCTGTTTTGTTTTGCAATAAAGCCGTTAATAATCATGATGCGCAAGCTAGAGCGCTCATTCTGACGTCGCTATTTTTTCTCATAATATTCACACTATATTTTTATATCTGTCAGCTTTATAATCAATATTTAGAGTACCTGACCTGTGTTTTTGTTGTCAGCTGTATCACTGCTTTCCTGAAGTTCAATTTAGAGTCACTGTTACCCATTTTTATATTCCAGCGTTGTGGCAGCCGTCTAACCCTACTTATCTTGTTCACCTTCTTGCTCCGCTTGAGGCGCTCGCGGACAGCCTTTTACATCACTGTGGTGTGTCTTTTAGTCCGTTCACTCAACTTCCGGGTTCTTCAGAGGTACCATGATAGGCGTAATAAGCCGATCTAAGGTAAATGTCACATATTATATAAAACACCCTTCTAACGTCGAACAAGCCAAGTATAACACTTTTGTTTAAATGTGTACAATAATGAAATAGATGTTACTAATATTTTATTTGTTTTTCAATTATGTCGATGCTGACTAAATGCATAAATACAATAACTATAATATTTTAAAGTATCCTTTAGATCAATGAAACAATTGCAGATACTGTTTTTGGTACTGTAATGAACGGTACTTTACTTTATTACCCAGCGACACCATGCGGTGTCTCTTGCCACAGGTCTTTCTGTACTGCGCAGTCGCAGTGCCGTGTAAACAGCGGCGCTTGTCACTTGAAAGAGAAAGCAAATGTTGAGCTATGAGAAACTAGCCACAATAGCGTAATACTCGTTGGGCTTTTTAAGAATAAAGTCCGCCATTTTTAGTAAGTAGTCCATAATTTTAGCTCAAATATGCTAAACAGGGTTAGAATGTTGTTATAAAAATATAAAACATAGTACATTAGACAAAATATGACATTAGAATGTGCATATGACGTATTTTGCACTTTTATGTATGAACTTTGATTTGTTGTTCTACATTAAATATTAAAAGTAATAACATAAAAGTGAAACACAGATTCTACGCAGTTTTAGAAATATGTCAAACACAATTTAATGTGACAATTTGTGATTTCGAAAATGTTGATAATTGGTGAGGGTTTTTAATGTTCGGAAGGCACTAGCTTTTTTATAATTCCATATATTATAGCTTAATCCTACTTTTGTTTTATGTAACATATGAAGCAAAATAGAGCACCTTATTCAGGTTATTTGGTCTACCATAGAACTGGTTCAGTTTTAATTGGGAATTATTATTATTCGAATTATTCGTTATTATTAAGTACTTCTCAAAAGATAAAAGCCAAGCAGTTTTTGTAAAGGCAACGCCATTATTTTATAGTTTGTCGAATTAAATAATAATTTGATATTATTGAATTCATAACATACAACCTTGTTTACCATTGTCTAGTCAAAATGTGGCATGATTTACCTTGTTATCCGATTTATGTCAATTCTATTGGAGGGCCTTTATTTTGAATGGAAAAAGATTGTTCCACTTTTATGGCTGGTCTTAGCTAACTTGACATAGGTAGAAGGTTGCCGCTTGCTAGTAAAGGTCCAGATATGTTCGTGCGTAAATACCGGTGAAATGTTACTGAAATTTAGGTTTTATTCTTTACCCTGTGGTGTATTGTCGAGAACAATAGTCTATCATATGAGACGGTGATCTACGCTGAGGATACTTTTCTTTTGGTCAGGGATTTGAGAAAGCTAGCTAGCTTGGTTATCTTAGCAGGCTCGACTGTACAGTTTGGGTCTTAGCTACAACGTTAAGTTTCAAAGCTCTACAGTACTGTCATGTAAGGAACGTTTTCTTTCTATCACATTGTATACATTTCAATGTTAGCCAGTTAAGTAAAGTTAGACTTATCTTGTCCGTTTACTAACGCAATACTGCATCTAACGTAAGTTTGGTGGGTTAATGCTAGCAAAATACCTAGTTAGCAAAGGATAGCTATTATTTTGTTAGCTTGCTAACACAAGCTAGTCTGATAGCTTCAAGTTAGCTAATGGTATATCATGGTGTTACTTAAAAGGGCATGTATACCATGATCACATAATTCACTTTCAGTTGTGACTGTTTGCTAGCAAACAGCTGGGAACTGTCATTTTGGTTGAGGTCTGCACAGGTACAGGAAGGGTTTGGTTTTCTGCTGCACCAGTTGAGTTAGGTAACTTGTTCGCTATCTTAGCTAGATATTCTAGGCTGCAGGTAGCTGTCATATCAACGGCCTTAACGAGTGAGTGACTTCAGCTGGTTCGGAAGTTAAACTGTTGATTAATATATTTTGCGAGCTAGCTAGGTCCAAACCATTTACGAACTGCGAGTAGCGAACAGCAGTCACTGCAGCTTTTATTATTCACTACGACACGGAACCAGATTCGAGGCTTGTCATTTAGGGAAAAACAGCCAATAACATTACCGCACTTGACGTGCTGCACTTGACATTCATTGTCACATGTTAACTGAAAACAGGTGAGTTTATTTTTCTCTGCGTGCGAATTGCAGCATGTTTCTGATTTAAGATGAAATGTTGCTACTGGTATTTTCATTGCATCTTAAAATTCACATGCGTTTGTGATTCGCCCCCTTATAAGGAAACGCCAGCGGAGTGCAGGCGATGAGGAGAATGGCCAGCTGGTGCCTCAGGCGAAAAGGTCAAGCAGAGGATCCAATCCCCTCTCTCCTGAGCTGGGCCGGGATGCTTGGGACTCAGAGGTAAACTCTATCACCCGCAACAAAACATTTAAAATGTAAACTTAAGGCTCGTTGCTAGAATGGTAATCCTATGGTGTGGTTTAACAATGTCTGCCTTTGCGCATACTTGTCACATCTTTGCTTCCAGTCGTCCAACAGCGAGACTAGTGCCATCAGCAGTCCGGACAATGCATTGGGTAGCAGCAGCAGCAGCCAGTGTGCCTCGGACAGCGTCGGTGGGGCCCAGCCGTGTGTCCCCGGGCCCTGCAGACCTCTCGGCTCCGGTCCCACCTCAGGGTTAGCCGGCGCCACGGATATGGTGTCATACCACCAAATCAACCGAATCCTGCGGGAGGCCCACTTTGAGAGCCTGCAGTGCCGGGGCCACCCGAGAGACACATGATGACCGTGTCCATCCCGGAGATGCCTCTGGGTCACGGGATGACCAGCCTCGCCCTGGGAAGGCCCAGAGTGTTACATGGAGGGCCGGTCACTCACTCAGCTCGACAACCCCTTTACGTCTCCAGTCCCCATAATGCACAGCTAGCTGTTCCGCGCTGTCTTGGGATGGAGACTAGCTAGTGTCTCCCTGGTGTAGTATCTAAACGTGGGTAACTATTTAGAATTGAGGAAACATGTCTGTCTTGTTAGCAATAATAACATTTTAGGACAAATTGGAAATAACCTGACCCGTCAATCACTTTTGTTTTGGTTTCTGACCAGTCTGGTTTACATGCTGCATGGAGAGTGATCGCTGTTTGACCAACACCCATGCGTTTCATTATTACATGTATGTTTCTGGAAGTACCAGAGGGAAATTTGAGGGGCAGCAGAAATGATATCCAGTACTTTCTCCAAGGGCCTTCTGTGTGACTCGTTTAGTGTGTATGGGTGCGGCCGGCGAGGGTTGGATTGGCTCCAGGGTTGGATTGGCTCCGGTGTTGCATACAGAATCACATCTGCACTATGTACTGTATGCAGTGGCGCTCTACATGACTGTATGCAGTGGCGCTCTACATGACTGTATGCAGTGGCGCTCTACATGACTGTATGCAGTGGCGCTCTACCTGACTGTATGCAGTGGCGCTCTACATGAATCAGTAACTGCGAGGATGTTTGCTTCCATACGGTCACTGCAGCAACCACAAGTTACCAGGCAGGATTTTGTTTATGAGGCAATACTTGGGAATTCCAGCAAGTGTCTGTAAAGCCTTTGTGCTTTGAAATGTTTCCTACTAAACATGACCCTCGCTCATAGCGAAGCTTAATCAGGTCTATGCCCACCTACCCTAGTAAATGAGTAGGGGGACCGCAAATGTGACTATCACGCATGTTTAGAAATGTACTTGCTTCTGAAGTGCTTGTAGGAAGCAGGGTTTTTTGGGAGAGCTTTGCACATGGCTCTTTTAAGCAAACGCCTGGTTTGAGGAAGGACAAGACATTCCCTTAATCTGTGACTGGTTTGCAGTGTAGTTTGACGCCAGTGAAATGTTCCTAGCTGCCAAACAAAACTCTTGATTCATGCCGGATGGTTGCTGTATGATACAGTATCTGTGCACTTCAACACCCCGGCATGGAAAGCACTGACCACAAGGCTGTTTCTCTGCCCCGTTTCACCGCAACGTTGGATTCGCTACCCTCTTGTGGGTAGCAAGCTCAACAGTTCCTCTCAGTCGAGACCGTGTGTAGTGTTTCAGAAGATATGGTTTATTTTTATATATTTGTTTTGTAATTAGAATTGTACATGACATCTTATTTGGTTTGGGATTTGGTTTTGTTTTAGTTTTTTAATCCATTTACATTTGAAAATAAAGCTCGATGTTTTGAAATGGGTTTGTGTTGTGTGTTTGTAGTGTGGCTGCACATGTCCTGCTTGAGAGGCGTTGGGTAAAATGTGCCAGCATATGAATGCGGCTGATGATTCTTCTGGATTTCAGGCGTTGCTTTTGGAGTCTGCTATTTATAGCGACATGACAACTAACGAGCATCTACGTCAAGGAGGTCATTATGAGGCTGAACAATGTATAAAAAATATTTTTACTAAGCCATTCTCACCTAAAATTACAGTTAGTCATAAACAAAAGAGAAAAGCACTTGGGAGCTCAGCAATCGCTAACCACCGGACATGACAATGACGGATTATTATTGATCAATATCAAAACCAAAATTGTCTAATGGATCAGGAACATGTGAGCCACTACCATCCACAGAAGACTTCACCGGTTTGGGCATGTCTGGATGCCATTGGAACTGGATACGGCAACTCTCAAAAGTATTCACCTCCTTGGACGTTTCCACACTTTATTGTGTTACATCATAAAATCCTACTTAATTTAATCAGGAGTTTTTTATACTAAACTGCATCAATATTTTTTGAGCAAGCTTTGTGTGGCTATTTTGAAGAATCTAAATGTACATTTATTTTGTCTGGTTTAGCACGGGTGCTAAATTATTTCATTTGTTAGATCAGAGTTTGGATTTCTTCACTATACATTTTTCGGCAATGAGGAAACTACTAAAAAATCAATACACAGGCTTAAATGAGTAGGAGCGTCCAATCTTTTGACTGGTTCTGTGCATCAGCGTAGTAAGTCTGTTAGCTGGCTCTGGGATCTCTGTGACACCTCCTCTTCTTCCAATGAGAGCAACTCCCTTGGGAGCCCACCATTAGTGAGATAGGTCATGTGTCACGGTAGGGCCTGATAGATGATCGGTTCTTCTGTTTGATGCCCAATGAGCATGACCCAGTTCTACAACGTGCAGCCTTGACCCCATGCCCAAGCGGGCTAGATATGACCGTGGTCATTTCCTCCCCATCGCTGAGCAATATCGAGTCGCCCCCCGCCGTGGGGTCATGTGGCGCCCCCCGCCGTGAGGTCATGAGGCGCCCCCCGCCGTGGGGTCATGAGGCGTCCCTGGGGTCATGAGGCGCCCCCCGCCCTGGGGTCATGAGGCGCCCGCTGCCCTGGGGTCATGAGGCGCCCCCCGCCGTGGGGTCATGAGGCGTCCCGTGGGGTCATGAGGCGTCCCGTGGGGTCATGAGGCGCCCCCCGCCGTGGGGTCATGAGGCGCCCCCCGCCGTGGGGTCATGAGGCGCCCCCCCCGCCGTGGGGTCATGAGGCGTCCCGTGGGGTCATGAGGCGCCCCCCCGCCGTGGGGTCATGAGGCGTCCCGTGGGGTCATGAGGCGCCCCCCGCCGTGAGGTCATGAGGCGCACCCTGCCGTGGGGTCATGAGGCGTCTCATAGCTACTACGAGACAGGGCAGGGGACGCCTCGGTAACTTCTAGTGACAGATTGTTGGGAATGAGAAGGGCTGGACTGTAGCAGAGTATTTGGATCATGACACTATAATATCTGGCCGAGGTAACGCTCAGCGGTGCATATTTGGGCGAGGTAACGTTCAGAGGTGAATATCTGGCCGAGGTAACGTTCAGAGGTCCATATTTGGGCGAGGTAACGTTCAGAGGTGCATAT
>JACXGK010014279.1:0-11768 GCA_016801125.1 Novumbra hubbsi
AGAGGGAGAGAGAGGGAGAGAGAGAGAGAGATAGACAGAGGGAGGGAGAGAGTTTGTTTAAGAATGTCTTTAGATAGAAAAACAACATGAGTGTGGTGAGGTAGAAGTTTGACATAAGTAGATGAACGAGTCTTTGCAGAGACTAACCTGGCTGGCAGTTCCGACAGGATGTTGTGTGTGACATCTAACACCTCAACCTTTCTGCTGTCACACACCCAGTCTGGAAGGTAGTCCAGCAAGTTCCTGTCAAAGGTAACAGAAGCACAGAGGTTAGACAGCAAAACCATTAACCTCCCAGTGTGTGTGAATATATATATATATATCCAAAAACATCAAGATAACAATGAATAGTGATGATGGTTTTGAATAAAATAAAAAGAAATTGACTAAGAAATGGCCGCGCATAACTCACCGTGATAGGTCCATCTGTGTCAGCTGGTTGGGTACCGGGTAGATGTTAACTGTGGTCAGACCTGTGGGTGGAGGAAGAAGTCAAGTGGCACCAAGCCAAGCCATGTCAAAACACACCAAGCCAAGCCCAGACACATGCAGCGTGTAGCAGCATCAGTGGTGGAGGGCCAGAGGAGCCACCGCCAGGAAGTGAGGCTCTTCTCACAGTTGTTGCTGGCATGGAGGGTCCGCAGGCTGAAACCACTCAGCGTCAGGGCCCCCAGCTGGTTGCGCTGGCAGTACAGGTTCTCCAGGCTGCAGGCGGAGCTGAGGTCCAAAGAGGTCAGGAGGTTGTCCCTCAGGTCCAGCTGGGTCACTTGCTTCACCGCCTCCAAGGCCTCCGTCCTGACGGAGCGCAGGCCGTTCAGCCTGCAGACCGTACGAAGCATCCGTTTAACCCTGGCATTATACAGGCCATGGAAATATCACTACCCATATAACCCCCTACCCACCAAGATAAACTGCTGAAAGGTGGATGGAAAACCGCCTTTCGACCTGTGCCTCAGATTGCGGTACAACGTAGTCATACCAAAAACTCTCAACAGGCTTGGAAGAGTTGAAGATTCTTTTTAAAGGGCATTTATTCTTTTCTGGGGCCGCACCTCCGAATAGGAAGTCAGTCGAATTGTCTGACAAACCCAGTTAGCTTTTCCTTGTGCCCGACCCCATCTGAGGGGGTCGGTAGAGGGCAAGGCTCTTTGCTGACCATGCTGCCCCCCCACCCTGGGTGAAGCGTGGCCAACATGCACAGCCCGTGGCTCAAACAGTCGAGGCTGGATTATATTTGTTTCACAAACCCAGTGGCTGGTGAATTGCGATGCCAATGACATTATGTAAGGCTGGCAGTGAGCCATTGGAACAGGGAACTGTGCATTATTTGCATGGTGCTGAATTGTCTACATGTAGAGCTTATTGTTCCTTATGCTTTGCAACAATACATTACCAAGAAGATTTTCTCTGACTCTTAATTTGAGAGAATATTTGGGAGGACATTTTTTTAAATTTGAATGGAATCCTTACTTTGATGCCAGATTGCGTGAAATTAGAATCCTAAATTTGGAAGGATTTTGTATTGGAGTCAAAAGGGGGTTAAATAGATCTACTATCCTGGTAGATGTATACAGGGGCGCCACGAGGAATTTTGAGCCATATGAAAATATATCACAACAGGCCCTGCCCAAGGGAAATGTAAACACTGTGGAAGTAGCTAATGTGATATTAAGTAGCTAATGGGAGCAAAAGTAGCTACTATCTCACTATGCTAACTAGAAGAGCCCTTTCATGTCTCTCTCCTATCTTTCCTTCTTTTCGTTTTAGGAAATGGGATTTTTCTTTCGTAAGACCATTAGAATAGTATTTACCCCCCCATAGGGTGCCCCTGAATGTATGTTTGGATATGGATTGCAATCATTCGGTTAAATAATAAATGAGGCTTTCATGTGCAGCACATATACACTGTAAACCACGGTGGCAGGTAAAAGATTGAGTGATCAATAGCATAAATAACTAGGCTATTTGGGAAGCTTTGCCGTCTCGATCCTGCAGACTGTTATTTAGAGTATCTAACCAATACTTGTAGGCTTGAGGTATTGTATTTTTATGTCAGCTAAAGGCCTTCATTAGAATGGCCCCTGTTCAATGGGTTGAAGAAGTCGATTTCAATGTGACATCACACTGTGAACATGAAGACATGGATTCCTGTCTCTGAAATGTGGAGGAGACCCACCTGCTGGGCTCCACGTCATGATGCAGCAGAGCAGAAGATGGCCGCTGCGCTCAGGAGTTTTAAGAGCCTCCCTTAACAGGTGCACCTGGACCCCATAAACCCCATAAACCCCCACAGCCCACAAACCAATAACTCATTCTCAAGGTGACGTTGAGAGAGAGGGCCGCAGAAAAAGAGAGAGAGAGGGTGGGAGAGAGAAGAAGGGGGAGAATTTGGGAAGGAGGAAAGTGAGGAAGGGAGAGAATTAGAGAGGGAGGGAGAGAATTAGAGAGGGAGGGAGAGAACGAGTGAGTGAAGGAAGGAGAGACATGAATAACAAAACTAAACTTTAAAACGGTGACAAAAAGTGAAGGGGAGATATCAAGGCTTCTTAGGGGATCAATCTCACTGCCAAGAGCTGCGTCAGGGCAGGATAGAGAGGAGTGACAGACATTCATGTGGAAAGGGCGGATGAGGCAGGATAAGCCCATGAGAGTCTGTGGGGGAGTGGGGGTGTGCATCCAATCCCTGCTGCCAACGGTCTTAGATTCCCTGACGGAGGTGCTTTAACTGGATTACCAGAGGGAGGAGCCAGGCAGAGGGAGGAGACAGTGAGACAGAGGTATTGGTGGGGGGCCGGGAGCACTGCCCAGTGGGACACCTCACCGCAGGTCGATGCTCTTCAGGTGGCTCATCCTGGCCAGGGTGCTGAGCTCCAGGGTCTCCACGCGGTTGCCGGCCAAGGCCAGCCTGTCCACGCCGCTCAGCCTGTCCAACACACCCGGGACGTGGGGGAAGTTGTTGAAAGAGAGTCCCAGGCTGCTGAGCTGCGCTAGGCTGCCCAGTTCTTCTGGCAGGGCGCTCAAGTGGTTCCCGTCCAGAGAGAGGGTCTGCATACTAGGGAACAGAATGAGATGTGAAGCTCCCTGATCTCCTGAGCAAACACAACTGCTCGGCATTGGGGTACAGGTGAAATTGTGTGTGGGTTTGTAGATTTGAATCATTCTACAATGAGCCTCTTGTCAGCATTAACTGAGCTGACAGCAAACTGGCCTGATTTTAAAGCTTGATGTAATCTGGTTGTATAACAACAAACAACTGAACCAAACGCATTTCACCGGTTCAATTATAAAAAAACTAAATAAAACAACATACACAGGCCTGGGCGCCTGCACAACCACGCAGGACAATGACTCATTGCCTACAGGAGCATGTGGACACAAGGTCACGAAGGGCCTAATGTATGGGTGGGGGAGGGTACTACACCCAACACATAGTCCAATGGGTCGACACATCGTCGAAGTCAGACAGTACAACCTACACCAAACCGCAACATTTGAAGTCTGACAGTACATCCTACATCAAACAGTTACATTTGTCGTCAGACAGTACAACCTACACCAAACCGCAACATTTGAAGTCTGACAGTACATCCTACATCAAACAGTTACATTGGCCGTCGGACAGTACACTCTACATCAAACAGCTACATTGGCCGTCAGACAGTACACCCTACATCAAACAGCTACATTGGCCATCAGACAGTACACCCTACATCAAACAGCTACATTGGCAGTCTGACAGTACACCCTAGATCAAACAGGTACATTGGCAGTCAGACAGTACACCCTACATCAAACAGCTATGTTGGCAGTCAGACACTACACCCTACATCAAACAGCAACATTCGGAATGCTGAAATAGGATGTTGGCCAGACTCAAAAGAAGGTTTGACCGCTGTAGGTTGTGTGTCTCACCTCTGGAGGTTGCCGATCTGTGTAGGAACTGTTCGAAGGCCATTGCATGAGAGGTTCAACTCTGTCAGGGTGAGGATCTCACAGACAGACTCTGGAAACACGCCCAGGCGGTTGTGCGAAAGGTTAAGGCTCTTTAGCTGGGAAAACCTGAAGAAGAAAAAGAGTGTTTGAAAAACTGAACCTCTTCCCTTCGGTATGGCTTTTCTGACATGGTCAAGGAATTTTTAAAATGAATAGAATGAGGAAGTTTCTTGTAGTAAACGGACTGTTTGCCACACATCTGAAAATGATAAACTAAGTGTTTTTTGTCTTAGATAGTCTGGCCTATCCTGATCACTCCATTGGATTGTGTCCTTGTGACTACAGCTGCAGACATCTAAAAGTTCACGTTGAGTCCTCTTCACGGAACGGAGGATATTTCATTGGTATCTGCCACCAACCGAAACCCATCACACATTCACGCTCACGGGAACACACTGAGCACATCCCACAGCACAGATCCGCTGTAAGAAGCAATACGAGCATGCTGGTGAATAAAGTGATGCAGAGTGAATGGGAGCTAGCTAGAGGGAGAATGGCATATGGGTCTCTGCCCACCCACCCCATCACCACCCATCCAGTCCTCCACTATACCCTGACAGAGATGGAGGTGGCTTATGTGAGTCATAACATATGTTGGAGCATATACCTCATCCCTTAGCCCAGCTAAGAATCTAAACATAAAGACAGAGTTAGAGGGAGTAACAGACACTGGGAGTGAAAAACACTGGGAGTGAAAGACACTGGGAGTGAAATACACTGGGAGTGACAGGGACTGGGAGTGACAGACACTGGGAGTGAAATACACTGGGAGTGAAATACACTGGGAGTGAAATACACTGGGAGTAAAATATACTGGGAGTGATAGAGAGTGGGATTAACAGGCACTGGGAGTGATAGAGAGTGGCAGTGATAGAGAGTGGGAGTGATAGAGAGTGGCAGTGATAGAGAGTGGCAGTGATAGAGAGTGGCAGTGATAGAGAGTGGCAGTGATAGAGTGGGAGGGATAGACAAATGTGACATTAGGAGACGGCTAGGAAAAGTGAGGAACAGATGTAACGTTTAAATGTTTTTCCTCTCAGGGCAGAGTACTGTATGTGCTCTTCACTAAGCCAATTACACACACACACCTGTACATGCACTACTTTTTACAGCCTGGCCCTCCTGAAATGCCTGCCATAAAACAGTAAAACAAACTACAGAGATTAGTAGATTATTTTCTAGAATATCAATATCTCTTTTGAAAATGCCTACCATCTAAAAATATAATCAATTTGTTTGGTAGTACCTGACACAGCCAAGTAACCTTCCACTCTCTCAGAAGTAGACAAGCAGGCTTAATCACATTCTGTCTGAGACATGCCAACGAACAATTCTGGAATATTTATCAGCACTGACGAGACCATAAAACCCCCAATGATGAACCATGTATGTACGCGTGTAAGATCATAAGCCATGCTTACATAACACAGACACACTAAAACAGTCAGCTGTGGTGTGAATGCTAACCAATGTTGCTTTGGGAAAAGCTATGGCAAGTTTATCTCTAAACAAACACAGATATTGAGTTTGTTCACCTGGGGAGGTTGAGCAGGCCTCCAGGCCCCTTTGGGGACATGAAGTTGTGTCGGAGGTTGAGGTGGGTGATGTCCTGGCTGTAGAACAGGTACTCCGGCACCCCCTCAAGACTGTAGCATGACAGATCCACCATACTGATTGTCTGAGACACCACCTGAAAGACAGGACAATAGTTGATTGCTCCCAAAGGGCTTTTAAAATAAATGTTTCAGGGATTTAACCAGCATGGTTTTTCTCAGGTTTTGACCAGGAACAGCCTGCATGGAGCAAATAAGGATTGTTTGTATTGCACACACACACACACACACACACACACACACACACACACACAGGTGCAATAAGTGAAGTTCAATATGGCGGCATACATAGTAGGGGAACCACACCGTCCTCACCGCTGTAGATTTATGGAGCATTTTAAATAAAGGAATACTGATAAGGTCACATTGTCCGTAACAAAACAGGATGTTCCCAGCTTTAGTGCTGCAGTCTATTCCAGTTGGCAACAACAACTCCACGGAGGTGTGTGGGGCTCCACCCTCACAATCTAGTGGTTACAGGGATGACCACTAAGTCCACGGAGGTGTGTGGTGCTCCACCCTCACAATCTAGTGGTTACAGGGATGACCACTAAGGTTGGTGTTAGTTATGAAGATGTTCAAAAGGTTGACGAAGCCACTCAGATCCAACTTAAGCGTCTTGTTTATTCCTATGTTTTCCATTCTTTCTAAAGCTAACCTTTGTTTCAGTATTTCCTGGCCTATAGTTGATTTATCATTTTTCATTGCCTGGATCCTATTTTACATATTGCTATTATATAATTTCTCAAAAAAACTGTATATACGGGTTCTGAATATGATAGATAATCAGGAATAGTATCTTAGTTTCCAAAAATTAATACCATATTTAGTTGCCTAGATGATGAAGGCTTTTACAAACCTCTCCTTTGGGATACCTGAACATAGAACCATTTTTGTAGTTCTGAAATAGGATTTAGGGTTAGGATGGTGAGACAATACATGCAGCCCTTGAAAATAATAATAATCAAGACAGGTAAATCCACAGCCCTTTGTTGGTAAAATTACTGTTCTCTGACATTCTAACAAGAAGCCCGTAAATGACTCCCACAATAGACATTGGTGTAGATGGGTAGGTCAATGATTCCCACAATAGACATTGGTGTAGATGGGTAGGTCAATGACTCCCACACTAGACATTGGTGTACATGGGTAGGTCAATGACTCCCACACTAGACATTGGTGTACATGGGTAGGTCAATGACTCCCACAATAGACATTGGTGTAGACGGGTAGGTCAATGACTCCCACACTAGACTTTGGTGTACATGGGTAGGTCAATGACTCCCACACTAGACATTGGTGTAGATGGGTAGGTCAATGACTCCCACACTAGACATTGGTGTAGATGGGCAGGTCAATGACTCCCACAATAGACATTGGTGTAGACGGGTAGGTCAATGTCTCCCACACTAGACATTGGTGTAGATGGGTAGGTCAATGTCTCCCACACTAGACATTGGTGTAGATGGGCAGGTCAATGACTCCCACACTAGACATTGGGGTAGATGGGTAGGGCAACGACAATCCGGAATCAGGAATTCTGATACATCAGGGTATTCCCTTTGAATACAAAAATGACTATTGTTGATAGAGATAATCGCTATTTGATTGTGATGGGAGAGAGCCACTCAACCATAGATACCCTTCTAAATATTTAAGAATAAACCCACGTTTAATAAAACAAAGCTCCTAACCCTGATACCAGATATCTCCCGAGGCAACGTTTCCTCAAATGTTTTTGGCCAATCGGGTATTGAAAACTTTTTGAGTATCATTCTGGTAACTTCAGTCGTATGTAGGAAACACACCCAAATAATATGATTTCATCTTTGCCAATGAACAACCCGAATGGCCAAAGACCTACATATTTGAAGAAGGAAAAACGAGGCAAGCTTAGTTGTGTCGGGCTGCGAGAAAGGTGATTGGGGTGAACAAGGGAGGGGTTTTGAAGAGCAGTTATTTATGGACCAATGCCAGCTTTGTTGTGAGAAGTGGACAATAGACAGCTGCTGTGATAATCTGAAATCTAGTGTATGGAAGGCCATTTGCATATCGGAAATGTACATTTAACATGTTAAATTAGAAACCGATTACTGTAGATGGCTATCTGAAAGCAATACAGTAGCCTACCTATAATGAAAAACAACCGTTAACTAGTTATTTTCCGATTTTCATAATGATTTGGTTTAAGGTAACAATATGTTCTTATGAAACATCTAATCTTAAAAATAGACAGAAGAGGAACAGAAACGAAAAGTCTGTATACAACTCAAATAACTTAGAAACACATCTCTGAGTACCATGTCTCTAATGTATGGAAGACAGCCATAATTCTCATTGATCTCTGCCTTTTCTGTTGAGAGGTCCAATTACTATGCTTCAAATTCGTTTTGCAGTTTTTGTTGTTAAGCCTTTTTTCATGATTTTGTAATTGTTGTAGAGCTCCCATACTTTTCTTTGTCTGCTGAAAGCCCATCTGAACACAACAAATAATTTATATAATCCTGAGAAGAATACATTCTTTCCAGAAAAATGTGTAAGACCTTTCTGTATACAAAACAGAATAACATGGAAAAACCACACAAACTACTGGCTGGACAACTATAAAATGTATGACTATTGTGTAATAAACAACCCCATGTCTGCTACTGGGTAAGGACATCAATGACAGATGTGATCTTGCATCCTTACATACATCCAAAATGCAAATTCTTTAAACATGCATTACAAACGAAATACAAATGTAACATTGGATAATTAAATAGATCCCACTTTTATAGAAGTGCCCCAATTCACCAACTAATCAATATAAGCTTGATCAATCACTCTTTTGGTACCTTCTATGGCTGCAAAATCAAATGAAATCAAAGTGAACAAATTTCTGGTTGGCTGCAGGATGCCTCCTGGTTAGAACAACTCCCTTCTAAGATGTCCTCAGAACAATCTGGAAGCTACAAAACCATACACCACAATATTTAAAGCTACATTCTCCTGATATTGGACATGACATTTTGGGAAACCCTACCAATTTCCATTTTGGGAAGAGGTTATGCCATCAAAATGTTTTTTTCCCTGCAATTGATTAGTCTATTCCAGAATATTACCATAGTCATACCAAGGTAGTTTTAAAAACAACTGGGCTCTATTGTCAATCCATTTATTTGACACTATAACACATAGAATAGGTCAAATATACTTTTTTTATTACAATTTGGAGATGAGATGACTCTGTCAAAGCTTGTCTTGTACTACTGGTCTGGAAACACCCATGCAGGTATGTTTCAGCACTGTCCCCTTGCTCCAGACCGGGTTATTTCCCCAATCCCAGCGTGGACCTGCAGTCTGAAAACTATGACCTCCCTAGAGAAATACATTACTAACTAACAAAGCCAGTTTGTTAACACGGGATTCCTACTGTGGAAAGCAGTATTTGTTTTGGCAAGATATGAAAGGACTCAAGTCCAAGAAATTTGAAGAAGTTCCAATTGTTCTGTATCTGTCCATGAAACACTGTGCCAGAGTCTTGGAGATGGTCCAGGTTCTGTTTGGCATTGCCCAGTGCCCCCTTGTTCCACCGTGTATGCTCATTGCCTGAACGGTCATGGCTTATCAACATGTGCACAATGCAGCTGCAAAGTAGGTCGTTCAGCTCACATGATGTTTGGATGTAGGATGTTTGGTCGTCAGTACAGGGATGGGACGGTTTATCAGAGGGAGCAGCATTAATACATTTGGTTTGTATACAAACACTCCTCAATCTACCACAGAACCTCATACTGTCCAACACGCATTTCAGGGATGAACAAAAATCTGCTTTTAGGTCAGGAGGGGTCAGAGAGAGAGTTTGAGAGACGAGAGACAGAAGAGAGAAAAAATGGCAAATTAGCAAAATGGGAAGGAAAGAAATGGATAGTAAAAGTGACAAGGAGATAGGGTGTGGCTAATGCCGGCTCTTCCCCAGAGTAAACCGGACTGAGAAAGGAAAGAAATAGATAGTAAAAGTGACAAGGAGATAGGGTGTGGCTAATTCCTGCTCTTCCCCAGAGTAAACCGGACTGAGAAAGGAAAGAAATAGATAGTAAAAGTGACAAGGAGATAGGGTGTGGCTAATGCCTGCTCTTCCCCAGAGTAAACCGGACTGAGAAAGGAGAACTGTAGGGCAAATAGGCTGGTCAGCGGTGAGAATTCTTGTGCTTGCATGTGGCTGATGAAACAACCCCTGTAACCCTACAAAAGTATCCATTCAAATCTGTAAGGACCCGGCATGCAAGCAGGCCAATCAGAGGCCTGGACACTCAAACGCTGACCACTATCAGAGCACAGAGCCATTAGCCAACCCGCAACCACCACCACACATATCAAGTCTTAGGTAACAAGTGTTCCATTAGCCTCCCCTTTTTATTAACTATTGCATGTATTGGAGGTTGGCGTTGCAGCCTGTTGAAAATATCAAACAACCTTCCGTCGCTCTGCTAAGAATAGAGATCAATAAATATAGAGAGGGAAAGAGATAAGAGGAAACCTTGACCATGAATCTACTACCACTAATACTACTAGATTTGAGTTCTGCCTTAGTGGCTCTGTGTGCCTTCCTTTGCAAATCTGGCCATGGTGCATGAAGTGAACAGAACACACTAGAGACAAACTGGCCCAAAACCAATATTGGACGGCTGTGATCTTCGGGCCCTGTGTTAAAAACAGACACGTTTCTGTAGTGGACATCACTGCATGCGCTCAAGAACATCATATATCAACAAGATCCAGGAACGCTGCCACCTTCTTTGCGCCCAAGCTCATTTAAGATCAAGCAATGGGAAAACAATTAACTTTCAGAAACTTTTGGTCTCCTTAGTTCCCAAATGCTTACAGAGTGTTGTTATGAGAAGACTGGATGCAACACAATAGTTGCCCCTGTCCCAACTGTTTTGAAATGTAGTGAATGTGCAAACACACATGAAGACACGGCACATTCTAAGAAGCAGTCACATCCACTTACTTTTGTAGCCTGCCGATGCCACCTCTGATAATCCGCCAGTGTGTCAAAGTTAACAAAGTAGGTCTGGGCCTGGGGTCCGGGCGAGCTGAACATCAGGCAGTGCTGTCTCCTCTTCACCTCCTCCACCTGAACATGCAGAACAGAGAGGGGGGAGGGGGACATACCGTCAACTGCCATTCCCTAGTAACCACGTTGGTTCCTCCCGAGCATCTCTCCATACAAGGGCACAGAGACAAGTGCCTCAGTATGCCTGAATGTGCACTAACGATGTCCGTGTGACCCCTTGACCCCTCACCTTTCCCCCCACCAGGGGCAGGATGTGCATCTTCCCGGTCAGGCTGTCCTTGACGGAGGCCACGATCAGACAGGTGCCACACAGGATGACCTGGCGCTCTGCCCACTTGTGCAACTGGGTCTTGCCCTTTCTGACGCTGAACACGCCCCTCAACAGAGTCCGCTCCTGCTGGTCCGCATTTACCGGGCGCTCTGCGGTGGGGGGGGGCAAGCTCAAAATCATCATCACATATCACACAGATCACACTCCTCGTCACACATGCAGAATAAACACCATGACAGACCTTAGTTTTCAACATCACTTGAAAAAACCTCTGCAATTGCGTTAAAACCTCGTCTCAGACTTCCGAAGACAGGCCAGTTCATTCTTCTCTTTTACTCTTAAGTAGTGGGATCAAATTAACAGTCAGGCTGCTTGACATAATACTGTCTGGGAAACAGATAATGAACAAAACGATAGCCTCTGACAGCAAGCTGTTCTGGGGGATCAATAATGTTGTCTGGTCCCCGGGCTTCCTGCCCAAAAAAAGCCACACGGCTTCAGCCCAAAGGATCGAAAGAGAAAAAGGGAGCGAGAAAGAAAGACATTAAAAAGAGGGTGAACGGCTGTGGACTTCCTCACTGCCCTGTCCTCTCCGTTTCTGTGTTGTAGGACTGAAGAACGTTGACTGACCTGTCAAAGCCAGAGGCCAGTAGCTCTGCACATCCAGGAATAGACACGGTCAGACAATAACCTACAGCCACATTCCTCCCTCATCCACCAATACACTGCAGCTCTCCCAGCTGTACACATCCCCCTCCCTCTCTCACCCCCCTCCCTCTCTCACCCTCTCTCAGTCCCCCTCTCACACGCCTAACTCCCTCCCTCCCTC